>PVKN010015309.1:0-18604 GCA_004027915.1 Capromys pilorides | reverse complement strand
ACGCTTTCTAAACTATGTGTGCAGAAAGAAATAATTCGATTGAAAGGAAATCTCTAGTATGCTGTAGGAAATGAAGAGCAGGAAAATCGTCGTTTCCTTATGTGTGTTTTCCTAAGAAAAGCGAGGGTCCCAAGCCGGCCCTGCCGCGCACTGTCCTCAGTGGTGGAGCAGGCTTTTTAGCCTGCTCTCAGCGCTTAGTAGCTCTTCCGGGAACAGCGCAGCACCACCACTGTTTGTAGTGCTTCCTTACAGTGGATTCTTCTTTGCTATGCCACCAGGAACAGAATTACAGAAATGAAGTGCTAGAAATTACTTTGAGATTTTGCAGATTAGAGCAACAAAATCTAGAGAAGGGCAGGTAGAAGCCCCATAAAATGGTCTTCCTTGTTTCTGAGTCCAACTGCAGCTGAGGAGGAACTCAGAATCCTTACTTTCACAGAGCCTTTAGCTTTACATTACTATTTGTAACTGAAATGAAGCACTATGTGCACAAGCTAAGTATCCAGTAATTCAGTAATTAATATATAACACAGCAAATCTAATAGACATGTACATAGTTTTTGAATAGTAGAAATAAAGTTTGCTGAAAGTTTAAATGCAGTTATATTATTGATATATTTTTAAAAGGTTGGAGTAGTAAAAATAGCTTTATCACTAGGAATGAAAATGTATCTAGGAGTGTTAGCTCACTCAACCAACATTTCAGAAGCTTCACCATTACCAGACATGGTTCTTAATGTGAAGATGCAGAGGAAAAAAAAATAACAGTGTTTGTTCTCAGCTTGGCAGCTGCCTGGAGAAGATAACGTCAGACACCACTGTGTGAATGCCGTGAGTCTGGCTGTGGTGTATAGCTCCTATGGCAGCATGTGGGAGGGGTAAAATAATGGGACAGAAAAGAGAAGGCTCCCCCTAGCAGGTAACACCAGACCTGACTCGTGAAAGAAGAAAAAAGAGCATTAAAAGACTGTTCCCCACGTCCCCCACATGGTAGCACAAGGCACACTTGAGATGTAAGTGTTTCTGTTTGGCTGTGTCCCAGAATTCCATGAGGACGGTGGCCTGCAGGGATCATATCAGAAAGAACTGTATGCACCGTGCTGAAAAGTTCAAACTTTACCAGGAAATACATGGAAGATGTTGTAGAATTATATATCCTAATAAAGCAATTTCGGCTCAGATTAGGCTCATGTATTGGGATTTATTTCCTGCTCCTTGACATGAGACATCCTAATAACACACCTGAGAGTAGAGTGTGGCCATCACCAGATTCTAGTTCTAGTTACAGAGGTAACAGCAATTGAAATTTCCTCACCTGTAAATGGAGCTCAGTAGAAGGTTGGCATGAGAAGTACAGACTCAGTCACAGAAGCACCAGCGTGTACAGCAAACTGTGTGAGCTGAAATCATCTCAGTCATCGTGAAAGACTGTTGGAGACTGTTGGAGTGCCAAAGGGTCCTGTGAGCATGTGGAGTTAGCAGCCGTTTTTCAGCACTGCTGAATCTGCGACATGGCTTGGAGTAATTGAGCTCCTTAAGATGTACCTTGTCAGCCTAGGAAAGACCTCTCCTTAGCAAGATGCATAGATTGTATATTCGAGAAGGATCTTTTTTTTCAGACTGTCCTGCCCAAGCACATGTAAGAAAAGAAAGTTTAAATTTCAAGGGTTAAGAGCAAGATCCAGAGAAAAGCTATGTCCTGATCTGTTACTTAAAAGTAAAAGAGGAAAATACCAAGGTCCAAGACAGGATCCCCGTTTCTTGTGCATCTCTTTGTTGTCTGGCATGCCGCCAAAGAGGAAGGAGCACATGGCATGCTTTAAATTGCTGTTAGATTATAACTCATTGTTTATAAACTGTCCGTATAGCCCAGTGACGAAGTATTTTTATCTTTGGAAGTCTTTTCTCATTGTGCCAAATAAATTTAAAATACAAGTTAGTAATTTCAATATGGTTGCATTTTAAAATTAGATTTAGAGTGGATTTACCACATGGCTAATATCATCTCTATAAAAAGGGGGCGGGGGACTAGGAGCACAGTCGTTGAGAGGAGACATGAGATGCTGGTGGCTCTGGATACCCGTGGACAGCCCCAGCTAAGCTGTTTCAACCTCAGTGACTGCCAGGCTGCCCTGTGAGCATGGCAGCTAGAGCACTCTGCAGAACCCTTCTCTGTCTCGGAGTCATAATGCTGGGTCAAGAGCTGATGGCCAGTCTTGGGCAGGCCAGGGTGCACAGTGGTGATCCCTCGGACTGTCGGTGGCTGTCAAGATGGTCCTTTAATTCTAACCTGGGCATTGGCTGCCCGTAATAGCTGCACCTTCCCTCAGTCCCCACCAGTATTCTGTGATAAAAGTTCTGAGAGTAGAAGGGCTATCTGTCAGCATTCCGTAGCATGATATTGGCTTTCTGTGTTTTATTTTGTTAGTGTTCCTATATCCCTCCCTGCAAGAGAGAGAATCAGAAGAACTTGGAAAGCGTCATGAATTGGCAGCAGTACTGGAAAGATGAGATTGGCTCCCAACCATTTACTTGCTATTTCAATCAATATCAAAGGTAATTCGGTGTTTCTGTGCCTATGATTATTATTATTTATATCCTGTAAAATTTGTTACACTGGCAATTCATAGGTTTGTGTTCGCTTGGTAAGAAGTACAACTTGAAGACACTTTCAACTCTTTCCTGCCTGTAGAAAAAGTCCTTCTTGCTCTATAGGATGTGAAACACATTTGGTTGTTCTGGTGAATGATCGAGGAGAGAACTTGTATCATAGAATTGGCTCTCTACATGTACTCAAAAGGGCAGCGCCTTTATATAGGACCGTTGTAGACTAGCATTGTGCCCAGAGAATGATCCTATGTGTGTAAGCTACACAGTTAGCAGATACGTCAATAGTCTGGCTTAAGAGGTGAAATAAATGGCCCAGTGAATGCAGCTGTCTAAGATCTTTGTAAAACATGGAATCCAGTGCTCTGATTCCAAAGCTCCTGGCATTAACCACCTTTTGGTCCCACGTGAGGGGCTAAGCAAGTGGTGGCGGAACAGCAAGGAGGCATTATGGGAGCAGCAAGTCGTTTTGAGTTAGAAGGAACAGAACTCAAGGGCGCTGAGTGGCAAGCTGGAGAATACCCCGAAAGAGTTAGAAACACGGGCTTCCAGCTCAGATCTAAGAGGCCAGGAGCAGCACGGCTCTGGGACCCCTTGGCACACAAGCTGCGGTTGCACTGAGGAGAAAGCGAGGGTGCTGGGAGCAGAGTGAGAAGAGACATGTTGACAGAATCACGCCGACATCGCAGGCAGAAGGAAGTGGAAGGGTCAGAGAGTCGCAGGGACAGGGAGGTCAGAACAGAATGGAGCCCTGAAGGGAGTGTGCTTTAAGGCCAAGGATGCTGAGAAGTCACTGTCTGGGGCACTTGGCAGGCTGTGGGGGTCACTGCAAAAATAAGTTTTGCATTAGATTGAGTAAAGCTAGGCATGTGTGTAATCCCAGCGCTCAGGAGGCTGAGGCAGGAGTGTCGATGTGAGTTCCAGGCCAGCTGGGCTACAAAGTGAGTTCAAGACCATCCTGAGGGGCCGGAGAGATGGTTCAGTGGTCTAAAGCGCCTGCTTAGGAAAGCTCAGGCAACTGCAGGGACTGCGGTTCAATCCCCGGCACCACATGCTGTGCCAGCCCCACCACCAGGGCAGGCTGAGCCAGGCACAAAATAAATAAATAAATAAACAAACAAACAAACAAATAAATAAATAAATAAATAAATTTAGAAAAAAAAAGACCATCCTGAATTGCATAGCCAGACCTGTCTCAAACACACACACACACACACACATACACACACACACACACACACACAGACCAGAATGAGTAAACAGTGTGCAAGCTTAAGCACATTAGCGTGACACTGCTCAGTCAGCTTCTCTGACTTGCATCAAACTTAAAAGCAGGGTGAAAAGGTCCCTTACAGAACTGGGGAAAATACTGACAAGCAATAGTTGGTTAAGGGGTTGAGTTGAACTCCAGAATATGTAAAGTATTCCTGCTGGAGAATAGTGAAAAAAACTAGACATTTCTCCAGAATGGACAGAGAAATGGCTGACAGGAGTGTAAGTCACTGCTTAACGCCACTAGTCAGAGAAATGCTGGTCTCCTTACACCTGCCAAGACAGCTATTCTCAAAGAGCAAAGACAGGTGTTGCCAAGGATGTGGAGAACTTGGCTCCTGTGCCCACTGAGAGGGTACAGAGCGGCGCAGTCAGTGTGAAATCCCATGATGTTTCCTTAAAAATTTGTGAGATCTGCTACCTGGTGCCCTAGTCCCACCTCTGATGCGGATTTCAAGGTCAGTACTTGAAATTAGAAGTGTGAAGAGGTATCGTCACTTCTGTGCTCATTTCTGTGATGTTCACAGTCCACAGCCATGTTATGGAAACAGTATAAAGAAAATCGTATGTGTAGGACATGTTGGTCTGCCTATACCCCAAGATACTCAGGAGGCCAAGGCAGGAGAGTCGCTTGAGCCTGGAAGTTCAAGAGCAGCCTGGCAAACATAGTGAAACTGCATTTTAGATGAAAGAGAAGGAAAAGAGGAAGAGGAGAAGCCATGGTATTTACATACAGTGGAGTACTACTGAGCCTTTCAAAAAAGAAATTCTACAGTTGTGACAACCTAAATGAATGTTGGAAATATTATGCTAATTAAAGTGAGTCAGTCACAGCAAGGCTAGAACTCTCTGACTGCACTTATGTGACGTGGAGTAGTCAAATTCACAGAGTGAAAGGGTGTCAAGTAGTAGTGGCTGGGGTAGAGAGGAAATGCAGATGGCTGACCAGTAGGCATGAAGTCTATCAAGTAGGATGAGTGAGTCCTGGATGCCAGCATTGTATCAGAGTCAGATAGCATTGCCTTGTTCCCTGAAGACTGAGGTGTCATGGTGCAATGTTCTTACTATGTAAGTGACATGAAAACAGAGGTTTTCATTACTGAAAAAGAAGTTTGGAAGGAGGTCACTGAGTGGAGAACAGGAGTGGATACGGAGAAGTGAGCCTACTGTAGACTAAAATTATTCAGGAAAGAAGAACTGAATATGGATAGTGTAGTAAATAAGATAAAAATGGATCATGTCCTGAAGAAAAGCAGATAGGACCAAATGAAAAGATCTAGAGGTAGGGAGGCTTCTCCTTCCAGGTGGCGGCACAGGGACAGGGAAGAGACCCAGCAGTAGCCCAGCTTGGCACAAACGCTGTCCTCAACCCCCTTGTGGAATTGGGGGCTTCCTGGAGCTTCTGGCCCTGCACTAGGAGCTGGTTTCTGAATGGCAATATGGGTGAGCCTGAGCTTGAAGTTGGAGGAAACAGGGCATGCTCTCTGCCTACTGTCCTAACCAGCAGGTGAGCGTCTTAATGAGCTTCTTACCCCCTTTGGTGTCAGGATTTGTGAGGGCTGCTTCTCCTTAGTGAGTCCCTTGTATCTTCAGTATCCAGGTAACAGGCTAGTTTTCCAGCTTAGTTACCTGAAAAGAGAAAAGCCTGTATTACGAGCCAAAGGGGAAATTCTTTTTTTCGTATTCTCACTGTAGACCTCTGAGACCAAGGGAGTAGGGTTTCCCGCTCCGAGAGTCCTTCAGTGTCCTCTGAGCAGCAGCTGGTCTTGTTCAGCTCCAGTCAGTGCAGTGCAGTGCAGTGCCGTGCAGTTTGCTCCAGTGACAGTATTTGTCTCCACAGAGTTAGCGTCAGAACCGCAAGACTGTCCGCATTCCAGACACCAGTCTCAGGTCCCAAGTCTCCACCCGTGCTTTTGGCCATCCTACTCTGAAGTGGGAGATTTCACTGTCCTCCTCCTCCCGCTTCTCCTCCTCCTCATGTTCAGTAATTTGCAAGAGGGTCTCACAGAACTCAGGAAACTCTTTGCTTTTTATGCCAGCTTAATTATAAAAGATGAAGCTTGGATGCAGCCAAATAGAAGACACACATTAGATGAGAGACCCTCTCTACTGCAGTCTCCTCCCAGCCCCTTGATGTGGTCACCAATCCAGAAGATCCATGAGCCCGGTTGGTCAGGGCTTTCTGGGGGCTCCATTACCTAGGTGTCATTGAGTAAACCAGGTGCTCTATTTCATATCAATTTTAGTGCGATAAACTCATCTCTCACCCTTTTCATAAGAACAAGCATTCCTTACCTGTCATTTCACTGCCCCACCCCTAAACTGCAGGGGTGTAGGTAGATGTAGGGGTGGTCTGCCACAGCCCAGGGGTGTTCAAGACATGATTTTGAGTCACTCTGGAGAAGCAGGAGTTTCGAGTTTGGCTCTTTCGTCATGACATATGTGAGAGGAAACAGGGATGCTGTTAGGAGGTGGGAAACATGGCAGCTCCCTGGTGCCATCTACTCTTACACTTTCTACTACTGCTAAATATGAAATTGAAATAGACTTACTGTATCGACTTCCAGATGCTCCTGATAGGATGAACTTTATATTCAGAGTAACCTTTAGTTTTCACGCATATGCAGGAAATCAAGGAGAATAGTTACCAAAAAGTTTCCATTTTCAAGAAAAGGGTGTTATTTTTAAAATCTAAGAGAAAGATTATTGGAATCTTAGTTTTTCCGTATGTAAATCTTATCGAGGCAAACCGTGTTGAGGGGCAGAGAGCAGAGCCCACGGTGGCCAGAGCAGCCACAGAGCCATGCCCGCCCCAGGGCCGGTCCCTGTGTGGTCATCTGTGGCAGCTTCATGCCCTGGGCTGCGTCTGTCCATTCGTGCTTGTCTTTATTTCCTCTCAGTTCTTTGCCTCCCTCTGCCTTGAAGCTCGCTGTCTCCATGTGTAGATTTATTCCCTGTACTTATTTATACATATATAAAGTCCCTTTTGCTTCTTTTGTCCCCCTCAACTTTCCCTGGCGTATCTTTTCTCAAAACCCAACTTCTGACCCCTTAACAAGCATGGTTTCCTATCCCCATCCTATTTCCAGAAAGCTTCTCTGTACTGATATATTTCAAAATTTCCCTTTTACCTTAACTAGCTATCCCTTAAAGAGGGAAAAATTTTGCTGGGAAATAGTTATTGTTCCTCATTGGATCTAAGAAAGAGCAGTGACTTTATTTTTGAAATTTTCTTTTTATGGACATCATGTACTTTTCTCTACAAATTTGCTTTTTAATGCTTTGTTTTATAAATCTGACTGGACAAAGTTCGCAGAGCTCACCAAGTAGGCTCATCTACAAGCCTTCTCATCAAATGAATGAATCTGGATGCCATCTGTATGGTCTCTTGAATTCATCCCTGCACCAATGTCTTGGTTCTGGCCTTTGGATTGCGGAAATGACCCTCACTGGTCTTATAGACTTGGTCTTTCTCTTGTCCATCATCCACAATACATGAGTCTTGGTCTCATTTTATTTAAATAACTACTTGATTTTTTTCATCATCCTTTCTTGTTGACCATAATATAAAAGCCAACCTCTTCTAATTCAGTCCTCAACTTTTGAGTTACATGATAGTCATGGACAGAACAGTAGGAGAAAAAAATGAATACATAAAACAACAGACGTGGACCCCGCTTTTCTGGAGCATACCGTACAGTGTGGTGTGGTCATACAAAATACAGTGATGCTATGAAGGAAGACCTGGGGGCACCACTATATAACATGGTGGAAAATTCAGAGACCAAACTTCTTCAAGAGTTAGCTAGATAAAAAGTGAGAGAAAGTGAGTCTCCAAAGAAAGCATCCCTGTGTACAAAGGTACTGAGGCAAGAAAGAACTTGGTGAATTTTAGGACCACTGTGGCAGTGGCAGGAGAGCTGGGAGTGGAGAGGACTGTGGGGTTGATACTGGAGGGAAAAGTAGTCAGGATTTAGATTTCTCTTTAATATAGCCATTGATGGTCACCATTGAGCAGCCAGTGATGGTTACCATTGGTGGTAGCCACTGAGCAGCCACTAATGATAGCCATTGATGGTAGCCAATGGTGGTAGCCATTGATAGTAGCCAATGAGCAGCCAATGATGATAGCCAATGATAGTATCCATTGATGGTAGCCATTGATAGTAGTCAGTGATGGAACCACTGAGAAGCCTGGGACGATAGCCAGTGATAGTAGAGGGTGGCAGCAATGTTTAGTTGTTTTTTTTTCACTGCCTGTTCTGATCATCTCAGGTTACTGTTTCCCATGCATCTTGACACTTTGTTCTTGTCCCTCTTCCCTCACCTGGAAACACCTTCACCTTTTCACTTTTAGAAGTCAGCCTAGCACTGACTAGTTTAGAAGTTATCCTAGCCTAGGATAAGTCATCCTTATCTTTGCCTCAGTTCGCTTTGCAGAAGAAGACCATGAAAAGATTATCCTCAAGGTAGCCATGAGGTGGCTTGGATATAACCCAGAGGCATTCCTGCAGAGGTGTTTACTAGTGTTGTTTTTATTACTACTGTTAAAATGCACCTCACATTTTTTTTTTTGTATTCTCAATTGTTTAGTATACTGAATCACTTCTGTATGCCCACATGACTGTGGTTGCTTTCTATCATGCTGCCATAAAGTTAATTTAGGGGGCTTGCAGCTTAAGCACATGCATGGGCAATCCAGTCCAGCACAGGGGACAGCGGTTCGATCCCCAGATCTGTGCTTAAGGCAGCCTGAGTCAACCAAGAGAAAAAAATAATAATAATCCTTCTTAGAGTTAGTTGAGTATATACTTATCCCCTTTTACAGATTATGACTTCCCTAAGGGCAGCCGTCACGTGACCTCAAGCATCTTACATTTCTTTTCTCCTCCTCCTTAATTGCATAACTCGGGTAAATCACTCAACTTCTCTACTTCGATTCCCTTACCTGTAAAATATGGGTAACTCTATCTTAAGGATTTTGGTTATCGTTTTTGTCTTGATAAGTGTGCCCATGCACAGTGGTGGGTATTTAGTATGTGTTTTTCTTCCTTTGCCTTGTACATTTCTAGTAACTAGGAAACAAATAATCAGTGAATGGCCTGGTTCTTTGATTAAAGGCTTGGGGACTGAATAATAATAAGGTAATTAGGATTTTATTAATGAATGAAACAATAGAACACCCAAGAAACTTAAAAAGACATGCTTTAATTTAAAAAATATATTGTATATATGATACTGAGTAGATGTATCTTACAGGAGGTTTTTATGTGTATGTGCCGAGGACTGAACCCGGGGCTTGTAGCTCACTAGGCACTCTACCACTGAGCCAAATCCCCAGCCCTCTGAGTGGGTATATCTTAATTTTTAATTCATTCAAACTGTACTTGTACTGTAGTATGGGTTCTTTGTTGTTGTTGTTGTTTTGTATTTTAGGGCAGGGTCTACAGGGTGTTCAGGGTCTCACTACTGGATCAGACTCACAGTGATCCACCTGTTTACAGCCTCCCAAGAACTGGTATTGCAGGTGCATGCCACTTCACCTAGTCTCAGTTGCCAGCTCATCACACCTCGGAGGCAGGATGGGGCTGAAACCACAGTCCCAGGCATTGAACCCCTGGCCCCTGCTCCTGCTTGCAGGCATTTTAATCTACCAAGCTATTTGGCTGGCCCCCTGTAGTATGTATTTCTAAATTGAATTTACCATTGTTGCATATTTGTGAAACAAACTTACCTTAAGAGTGTTAAAGAAACATAAAATAATGACCTGAGCTCAGATTGAATATAGTTTTCTTCTAAACAAATTTTGAAAGCCACTGAAACAGAAGATTAAAAGCAGCCAATTGGAAAAGGACTGCTCACTTGCTTAGGGTTTATTTTTTATAAAATTGGATAGAGTGATAGATTAAGTGATCTCTCAGATTCTTTTATCTCTCAAATCCTATGGATTTTTTTTCTATCTCTAATCCTGAAGCCTTGTACAGTTACAGGTTAAGATACTAGATAAATCCTAGTGGCGCAAGACTGTGAAAGTTAGTAAAGCAATAAATGGTCAGTAGTCTGGAGCCATCGAATAGAGACACAGACAGTCCTCCTACCTCGACAGTAATTGAGTTTCATAACAGTGACAGTGAGTCATCAAAAAAGGCAACATTTGGCTCAGTATACTCTCCTTAAAAGGCAAGGAAATGTGTAATGCATTTTTAAAGATATTTTTGCAATAATATTTTAAATATTTTTTAAATTTGTATTGAATTTTATTTTATTTTTTAAAATTATTCATTTATTTATTCATTCATTCACCCATTCATGTTATGGCCTCAGCCCGCCCTGGGGGTGGGGCTGGCGCAGCATGTGGTGCCGGGGATTGAACCGCGGTCCCTGCGGTTGCCTAAGCTTTCCTAAGCAGGCGCTTTAGACTGCTGAGCCATCTCACCGGCCCTGTATTGGATTTTAAAAAGCAAAACTTCATGTATTTTGAAAGTTCCTGTATGTTTCTACTTCGTCTCTGTGAAACAAGCATTGCCATGTGAGGAGAGTACAGAGATCTTGCCATAAAGTAGACCATTAATTTTCTTGCATAGTGTTAATCTTCTCTGTTTCCTAGAATTCATCCATAAAAACGCCATTACTAGACTGGGCGTGGTGGTATGCGCCTATAATCCCAGCTCTTGGGAGGCTGTAAACAGGCAGATCGCTATGAGTCCGATCTAGTAGTGAGACCCTGAACACCCTATAGACCCTTCCCTAAAAATACAAAAAAAAAAAAAAAAGCCACCACTTCCATCTTTGGTACTGTTATTCCACAAGCATTTGTTACTCTGCTGCTACCTACAGGAGAGTAGATAGCCAATGAGAACAGAGACTGCCTCGTTCCTTGAGGAGTTCACTCCCTCGTGTAGAAGACAGATGTGCGAGTGAGTGCAACACTGGGAAAGTGCCTTAATGTTAGACAGAGGTGTGCACACAGTGTCACATCGGAATCTGCTTGAGTGGAGATGAGGCGTGCAAACAGAAACACCGCACTGAAGACATTGCTGAGCTGAATTTCAAAGAATGATAGGAATCTTCTAGATACTGCTAGGAAAAGAAATTTCAGGGAAAATAGCAGCATCTCTGAGCATTAAGATGCAATGCATCTTGGGCAGCTGGCCTGCCTACCTGTGTATTCTTGTGTGAGACAACAGTTCCACGCTTGGATATGTGCATGTGAATATATATGTAACCAATATAGTAGGAAATGATTGGTGAATGGTAGTTTATTTTCTTTGCATTTTTATGAGTCACTTTTCTGTCACTGAGACAGAATGCCTAATACTCACAACTTAAAGTAGGAAATGTTTATTTTGACTCATAGTTTTTAAACGATTCAGTCCACATGGGCTGGCTCAAAGGCAGAAAGAGCATGGCGGAGGGCCTGGGCCAGGACCAGGACACCCCTTCCCAGCTCAAGCTATGGGACCCACACCGACCAGGTGCCCCCTCCTTGTAGCACGCCATGATGCAGTCACCTTCCAGGCACGTGAGTCCTTGGGGGAACATTTTAGATCGAAGTCATAACTGCATTCAAGGAACAGATTAACTCTAAAAACAGAAGAAACACTACAGCACCTTGAGTATTTACATGTTGAATCGAATTTTATCATTGGCCTCTGAAGTATTTTGTGTTGTTATTGTTGTAAGACAAATTACTAAAGAAAAAACTTCACCTTTCCTTGTGGACTTCTTAGCATACAAATCCTAATAATGTACATCTAAAGATAGGACCTGAATTTTGGAGGAAAAAAAAATTGCTTAGGGACATTTTGTTGATCTTTTAATGAATTACTAAATAAGATGCATGACATTTAATAAAAATTTAGTTAATTTTGTATTCTGTTTACTCTGAAAAACATTGCTGAATTCATCTCTGAGGAGAGACTGGTTCCATAGTTATTTTAAAAAGGAACATACTAGCTTTTTCTTTAGACACTGAGTTCAGTGACATATCTTGAGGTTTAAAAAACAAAACAGTGAATCTGGAATCATACCCAGAGTCAGTCTTCTCCATGCACATTTGTTGCTGGTTCCATATTAAGAGAGATTACATCAGAATCGAAGGCTCTGTATGGTCTCCAAGTCTGTACTTTTTTTTTTTTTTTAAAACAGTGCTGCTGGGGCTTCTTAGGCACACTGTAGAATATATATGGAATTCATCCCAGCGCTCTTTCTCAGGCTGACATCAAAACACCACACATTACTTAAAATGTGAATTTCAGGGACTGATTTCTGATGGTTAATCAAAGTGGTTTTATGCTTGGAAATTCATCTTCTAACAGCTTTTATCATCATAGCAATAAAGTTAAGAATTTGATGTTATCAAATCACTTTCCATTTAAGATGCTTTACACAGCCTTCAAACAAATCCCTGAGGGAATTTGGGAGGAAAAATACAAGCACTGGAGGACAAGTAGGTCACAGAGTGCAGCACCATCAGATGGCGGAATGCAGGCCAGGGCTGCGCGTCGGGAGACTTCAGTTCTATGCATAGCTCTCTTCATGACTCAGTGAGTGACCTTGGGCTACTTACTGAAGAGCTCTTGCCTCAGTTTCATTTGAGGTTCAGTGGGGCCAGAAGGGGCCCGTGATGTGTGTGCAGTGCATTGTGGGACCACAGTTTCACAGGCCTTCAAGTCTGGAGACCTCTTCTCCTCATTTATGCCAACCCTAGGTGGGTCCCTACCACACCATTTTTGGCAAAGTGTTTCTCACTCTGCCTCAATAACCACAGACAGTGGACATCGCCTCCTGAAGGAACCCATCCCATTTTCAAACTTCTTTGGTGGTCAAGAAATTCATCTTGGGAAAAACCACAGGCAAAAACCACAGTGGCAGAAAGTGGGTTAGAAATCATCAGGGACTCAGGAAGAGCTCCAGGAGAGTTTGCCCAGGGATGGTAGTTCTGTGTGATGTGAAGACAAAGACTTAGCTATAGATAGTGTTGACAGGACCACAACATTGTGAATCTAAGGGCTGCCTCCAACTGTACGCTCCCACTGGCAAGTTTTACAGTATATATTTTTTGTAATCACAGTTTTTAAAAAGCATGGTCATGCTGTAGTCTCAGTGTGCAGACAGACTGCACTGCCAGAGTTTGGCAGCAGGGACAACAGGGTCAGGGCAGAGCAGGATGAGGAACCCTGTCCCTCGACCTTCAGACTGCGACGAGGCCACCACCGCTGTGGACACTGAGCTCTTTGCACTGTTTGTGCTGTTCTCTCACAGGGTGCTGAGGTGGCCCGTGCAGGGGAAGGTAGGACATTTCTACTACCTTTGTGCACCAACTACAACACTGAGTCACCGAGGCCTGACGCGGCGCTGGCTTTTTTGGCAGCTGTAGGCCACTGTTTACTCCTACAGAGCTGATCATTCATTAAACTTTCTACCTCCACATCTGTTTTACAAATGCTGCTGTTAAAACAAATTCCTCCCATTTCTAAACTTCTCTAAGATTTTTCATGCTGGGCTTCCATGCAAGGCTTTTGCTTTATCCCCACAAAAACACATACAGTTGCTTTTTTTTACTTTAAAAAGAAAAAACAATAAACAGTCGCAGAATGTGAAAACAAGATGAGAGGAAATTAACAATGGCTATTCTATTGCATATGTTGTCTTCAAAATATTTGCACAGATTATAAGATATAGGCATGTGACAGTGGTTGAACAATATAAGCACTAGCCTTTGACTGACTGTCTTGGTGTGTCACGTCTACCCTGATATTGATTCTGGTATCGTATTGGTGGTTTCTTCTCTCCTAAGACTGTCTTAATAGTAAGTCAAAGCAGCTTTAATTTCCTTATCCCACTTATCCATAAAGATACTAAAAAAGACTGGGACGCAGAGACCCATCTCCTTCTTCCTCTCCGATAATAGCCATCACCTATATACTGCCCTCCCCCACGCCAGGAGCTATCGGAAGCGCTCTAGCCATATTAACTCACCAGATCGACATAACAGTCCCTCGAGGCAGTATCAAGCTTGATCCTCACTATAGGTAAGGGAGACTGAAGAGAGGCTAGAGGGAGGCTAAACCACATGACTGGCAGGTGATAGGAAGACTCAAACCATGATTTAGTTCATGTATAAAGTGCGTAATGGCCAGGCAGATAGCTCAGCAGCATAAGTGCCCACCTGGCAAGTACAAGGTCCTGAGTTCAATCCCCATTGCTACCCAAAAAAAAGTATAATCATCAAATCATGGTGGTTTGTATTTCTTTACCTTCTTATATATTTATCCTTTCTTTGTCTATATTATGAATTGAAAGCAAGTTCTCCGTGCTCGTCATAAAATAAATATATAATAGCCTGTTGTGAATTCTAGTTACCCTGCTATGCTACAGAAGGCTACAACTTACTCTTCGCTGTGTGGCCTGTTTGCCACCCCCCTCCCCCCATGCTCCACACTAGCCCAGCCTCTAGAATTCACCATTCTGTGCTGTTCTTTGAGATGAACTTCAAGCCTCTTCATTCAGCGTTTGGGGTTCATTTTCTTGATGCCTCTGCTGCAGAGCAGCTAACAGCAGCCAGGTCTCCAGTCTGAATTGGAATAAGATGCCATACAGAGCTCTGTTAAACTTGGTCAGTGCAGTTGCTGCTGTGTCCATGTTCAGGTACCCTGTGGGTGGCAGAATAGCATGTGATGCCAGGCCCCAGCATCGGGGCCTTCCATGTATGCGTCTTCCGGCAACACACTGCTGTTTGATGCCCCAACCCCACAGTCCTGTTCTCTCGCAGAGTCTGCTCACAAGATTCTTCCTTATTTTACCAGGCAAGTTTAAGTGCTCTTGTTCCTCCGTACCTGTGCACGGTGTATGAGTGGCCATTGGGGTCTGAAATGCATTTCAACCGTAAGCACCCAGCAGGGGCATTCGTGCAGCGCCTAGACCAGGCGGCAGCCTTGTGCTGGGTGGTGGGAGGGAAGCCTGGAGGAGAGTGCCTGTGAGTAGGCGGAGCTAGCCGTGGGGCCGGCCCTGATGTTCTGCAGATGTTGAAAGGCTGAACGGAGGAAAAGAGAGTACTTAGAACATCTTGTGAAATGCCATCTATGCGTCTGAAAACTGTTGTTGGGCTTTAGATTGAAAGGACTAGTCTCAACCACAGTGGAGGCTACTTAGCGAATTTGCAACATCCCCCGCCCTTACCTGGGCTAAATGTACTGTGACAGCCTTGACAGCCTCGGGACGACGCTTATAGTGAAGACAGTTTAGTGCCTGTGAATGTCTGTCTCGGATCAGAGATGTGTACTTGTACCCGTGTCATTACCACAGCTGGATCCTAGATGGGGTAGCCGCTGGCTGGAGTATTGACGCTAACCTCCAGGGAGAGGAAGAGAAAGCAGTCATTTCCCTGGGGATTCCCTTGCCTGTAAGTTTTAGTAATTTTTCAGACTGTGCCTCATCCAATCCACCAATCTGGTGCTTACGTCCACTTTTTTCTTGAACGTTAGGATCTTTTTAATTACTTTGGCTTTGCAATTTTATCATTCAACTGTAAGCCATCCTTTCATTGTTCTGCGTAGTTCTTTACAGTTTTTCTTCGAACATTCATAAGCAAGGAAAAGAACCTCAAAATTAATTTAGCGAATTCTATTATTCAGACGTATTTCAATATCTGTGTAAAGCATTTTCACTAAGAGATATAATTAACAGACTACAACAGAAGTGAATGTAAAGCTATTATTCATGTGCTGTGCACTATATAATTTAGGGGTGAGGGTGAATGATTCATTGCTAGCCTTGGTAGAAATATTAGCCTGTTTCTATCTTGCTACATGCGAAGTATATCATACCATGCAATTATTTGATTAAAATAATTGGTGCACAATCCATTGTAATGAAGTAGGCTTTGAACCATTGGGAGCCTTCTAGAATGTCAGTATTATAGTGAGAGATAACCTTTCCTTTGAGTTTTCATAATAAAAAGATGCTCAAATGACTTTTCCCCCTACCTGGGATACATTTTTCAGATCAACTCTTCAGAACTGCCAAAATGATGGTGTAATGCTGACGCAAGAAGAAAAGAGATTGTGGCAACTGACTTCCTTCACTGAATTGCATTTAATCTAATCAGACATGAGCAGTGATTTACTGAGAGTAAATTATGGAATGAATTGCCTTGGAATGAGTTACAGGATGTTTTTGAGAGTTTTGGGGAAAAAACAAGGTGTGTGCTTGCCTGCTTGGGCTCTTTGGGGATAGACTCAGGGGTGGTGGGGGTTGGGGGGAAGTGGCAGGCTTTCCTGGCCCCTGGGCCTGGGCTGGACAGCTGTGGGTGAGCGGGGAGCAGAGCCCAACCCTCCCGCAGGAGGGCTGAGCACCCGAGCCAGGGCTGCTGGGGAGAAGCAGCGAGAGCAGTTGGCCCATGCACCGTGAAACCAGTGGAGCTGGAGATGCGGTTTAACTAAACAGGGAGAGAGAGAAGCAGAAATGACAAAGAAAATAGTAAATATGACTGCTCACTCTTGGAAATGGTCTGGAAATAGTTGGCACAATCTGTAAAAACACAACTGGTAAATACACATGAGTGTTCATGCAAGAACATCTTTGGCATCTGCCATTTCCAACAAATACATGCGGCCCTTGAAAGAACCCTTTGAGTCCAGGGCCCTGGCCTTCCACTTGGCGGTCACATGTACCATTTATTTAACTGAAACCGTGGTGTGGATTTTCACTCCCTTCCTTGATCCTTTTTCCTATTCCATTCACATTTTCTGCTCTTGATGGTCTCTGAGGTATGGGAGCCCCTGGAAAAAAAAATCCAGGCTTTGTGGAGTGGAGCATCCCTGCTGGCAATGTCATGTTTTGGGGGATGTAGGAGCCAAGGGCCTCCTTTGCTTTGCTCCCCTCCACTTCAACTTTCGATAAAAATCCTTTGTCATCTTGATTTTGTATCAAAAATTTGTGGGGAAGAAAGTGTTTCTTGACCTGCTTTAAATGCTGGGCTTTAACTGCACGCAGTGTCCCCAGTGTTGTTCAGATGGTAAGAAAACGCAGTGACATTTGAGGGGATTCCTTACCCACCTCATTTCCTTGAGAACCAAAATTCTTCAGCTCTTGTCCGCCTTCCAAGCACGCCCTGGAATCCCTGCTCGGATGCGTATTTTGGGTACCTCAGCGTGTTTGTCATTTTCTCCCTGGAAACAGCTTCTCACACCCACACCGCGAGTGTGTGAGCTGCGATTATGTCGCCTGCTCGTTTTCTCTGTCCTCTGCCGAGAGGGAGGAGGGTGCAGACCATGATTCAGCTTAGGGAAACGATACAAAATGTGGCAGTTAAGTGATCTTTCAGAAGCAGCTTCTTCCACGTATGCTGCCACTCTGTGGGTGTTGGCGTTGGCTTCCTTCACGTGAGACAAGGGGGGCTCTTAGCATCACGACCGAGGGTAGCCCTAGAACATGCCTGCCTGGAGTCCTTGGATGACCACCTGTTTAATTTCAGAGAAGGGGACTCCTGCATCTTTTCAACGGTTTGGAAAGTAAAGCACATAGCGCCTTTGGTCAGCCATTGAGGCTTGCGGAGAGCAGTCTTTCCTGTAAGAACTTCCCTTTCCACTTGGGTATTTGGCTTCACAAAGTAAATAAGGGGCCCTCCTGTTGTGTCCTAGTCAACGAGCAGAGCAGAGCACTGGTAGAATTTACACTGTGTCATTGTACGCTTCAACTTCTGACCCATCTGGGATCTGTGTGTATGTGGGGGTGGAAGATGGGGAATAAGATAGAAATCAATGTATTTTTTCTTCCAGATGTTACCCAAATACAATGCATTGAGTGGTCCACCTTTCCCACACTACTTTAAAATATCACATTTCCATTTTAAAATTGTAGCTGCAAAGTAGACACATAAGATAAAAACCATTATAAGAATAGTCTGTCTTAGAAGAATGCAGATCTCTTTTTTTCTGTTTCACTTCCGTTTAAAACCGAAGTCTTCTGCGGCTGGGGAGAGAGCTCAGTGGAATAAGTACTTGCCTGGCAAGTGCAAGTTCCTGAGTTTAATCCCTGGTACCACCAAAAACAACAACAACAAAAAAAAACTAAAATGTAGTCTTCTGTAAAGTAACTTACTCGGTATCTGAGAGAAACCGCAGACTAAATTATCCTGAAGAGCAGGAATAGTCTTAAGAAAAGCTCACAAAAATACAAGAATTTCCTGAAGAAAACTGATTTAGTTTCCAAAATGGTGACCTCTGATGGAATCAGGGGACGTCACATCGTACTCTGAAGCATGGCTTGTCTCTGTATACAACAGTCACACAGGGCTGGCTTCCTGAGCATCTCTCAGGCCCAGGGCTGCAGTGGCAGATGCCTATAATTCCAGCACCTGGGAGGCTGAGGCAGGAGGATTGTTATGAGTTCGAGACCAGCCTGGGCAACAAGGTAAGCTCAAGGCCAGCCTGAACTGCATAGTAAGACCCTGTCTCAGAAAAGGAAAAGGATTTCACATAAGTTTAATTCTTATGTGAATTAGAGTCTCTTAGATATCTAATCTGAGAGACTAATTTAAATTTTCTCTTTCCATTGTTTTTCAATGAAAGAATAACATAAAATGTCAACATATAAGGTCTTTTAATGCCCAGCTGACCTTAAGACAAAGTGGATTCACTGAGTTGTCTTTTTTCTTTCCTTTTTTCTTACATGTTTTGTTTGAAGATTCTAGACATTCTTTTTTTTTTTTTTTTTTTTTTTT
>PVKN010015308.1:0-18587 GCA_004027915.1 Capromys pilorides | reverse complement strand
CCTATAAGGATATCAACATGCAGATTTAAAATAGTGGTGTCTAGGTATTTCTGGTTTTGTTCATCAAATCAAAATGAAACAATTTAATAAAAGGTAAATTACAAGTGTAGTGAGCAGGATCACCAAGCATGATTTTCCAATGCAAATTTTACTCTCTTAAAGGTACCCATTTTCATTCATTCCTACATAACACATTTTTTTTATTTCTTTATTTTTTTTTGTTTCCTAGGATTTATTCTTTTGTGAATATTTAAAATTTTATTTTAAAGAATAAAAATAGCAGAAACAAAGATAGGAAAAAGAGTAAGAAGCAAGAGTACATATAGTACAGATTTCCAAAACAAGAACAAAAATTTAACAATGGCTGTATTACATATTTTCATTATCAAATCTGTTTAGATTAATAGATATAGGTATGTAAAGTTGGTTAAATAACTAAACATTAACACTTTCAATAAACCTTAGTTTTTTTTTTAACTCTTCCAAATGCATTTTGCGTTTAAGTCACTCTTCTAAAAAGAAAATTATAGGGGCTGAGGAAAACGCAAGGTCCTGAGTTTGATTCCTGGTATCCCCACCCAAATTAATTAATCAATTAATTTTTTTTCTTTTTTGAGTTCTTACACTAAAGAGACTATACAATATTTACACATGTTATATAGTACATTTTTAAAAAATCTTTCATTTATTTATGTATTTGGCATAGGCATCATTACGTAGCTCAGACTTGTAGTGACCCTCCTGTCTCAGCCTCCCTAGTACTAGGATTACAAGTGTGCACCATCACACTTGGCTTCGGTGGCCAGCACAGCATGCCTGAGGTTCCGGGGCAGCAAGTCATGTGGCACTGGGGATTGAATCCAGGTCCTTGTGCTTGCCAGGCAGGCACTGAGACCACTGAGCTATCTCCTCAGCCCTACAGTACTTTTTAATCTCGTTTGTCTCATAATTTTTTTTTCAGCAAGAAATAAAAGAGCTCCCTGAGAGGGAAGGTAGAGAGTAAGAAAAGAAGAAGAAATAGGGCCAGTTAGATTGCTTAGCAGACTAAGTGCCTGCTTAGGCAAGCACAGGGACTGAGCATGATATTCTGGTACCATGTGCTGAGCCAGCCCCATCCCCAGGCACGCTGAGCCACTGAGTCTGGGCGTGGTGGCACATGCCTGCAATCCCAGTGCTCAAGAGGTTGAAAGCAGCAGCATCACTATAAATCCGATCTGTGTAGCGAGACCACGTACAACAACAACAACAACAACAAAAATAAAGTAAGAAGAAACAGATATTGCTTCAAATTGACTGAAATGCTTGGCCATGTTTTTTTACCACCTTTCTTATCAGAAGAGTACAGATCTCACTCACTATTCACTCTCAGTAATCATTTCTTCACTAGACATCTCTTGGACACCTACTGTGGACCAGGCATCATGCATGCATTGTGGACGTAAAACCAGGGCCCTTATGAAATCACACCTAATGGGAAGGAAGAGCAAAACAAAACTATTGATAACAGCACTCATAAAGAAGCAGGTGAGCCTAGAAATTCAGCCCAGGGGAAACAGCCCAGGAAAAACGGTTTGCCTAAGCCAGGACCTTGAAAATCAGTACGAATTGGATGAGCCAGTGAGTTTGGAATGCATCTCGGTGAGATGAAGTGGCAATGCTGCTGGTCAAACTCTCAAGGCTGGAGAGATGTCAGGGAATGTTTAACATGCACAATCTGTGTTTTTCTGCTCTCAGTTTCTTAGAAAAAAATAGGTTTCATTTTTTCTCCCCCCAGAAATTCCACTCGAGCAATGGAGCCAGTATGAGCTCAGCTCTGGTGCGGATCTTATGGCGGATGCCATCTTGCCAGGAGTGCACGCAGGAAGAGATCGCACTGCCCCACAGCAAGCCAGTGGTCAGGGCACAGCCATCAGGAACTGTCCAAGGAATCACTTTAACGCTTTCTAAGCGCACTACCAATGGTCTAAGGAGTCTCATTAAACTCTGCCTCCTAAATGTTTCATTACCACCTAACCAAACCGAGGACCAAGCTTCCATGGGACCCTTGGAGTGACAAACCCGTCTAAACCACAGCAACCTGGTATTGATGTGTAAATATAAAAATAAGCAGCAACCTGGAATCATATCACAGTAGTATGAACACCAAGGCTATGAGACACAGTAAGGACTTCAGGGGAAGAAAAGTCGTACTGATTTTCAACAAGAAAAGCTCACCACGTAACACAAAAGTGTCTGACCCACACTATCTCCCATAATGTCTGCGACATGTCCCTAAAGCCTCAGGCATGCAGCAGTGGAGCTTCTAGAAGGAGACTGGACCATTTGAACACTGTGCTCAGCAGTGGATCCAGCCGCTTCTGAGTTCAAGGCTGAGCACCCATTAAGGAGGACTAGACAGTCAGGACGCCCAGGTGTGGTGTGATGGGCCAGCTCTCCTCCAGGGCTGCTCCCTTCCCTCCCTGCTTCCTGGCCCTGTGTTACACAGCTTTCCTGTGCCAGGCCCTTGCCCAGGCTGTGGTTGTCTTAAAGCTCACTGTGGACTCAAAGTGTGAGCAAAAATAAACCTTTCTTCTTTTAAGTTTAGGTGGCAGGTATTTTGCCACAGCCACAGAAAAGCAACAAATACACAGTGTTCTTGACTAATCCATGCCCATCCCAGTCCTCATTCCAATGTTAGGTTGTGACTCACATTAGGACAGATGTGAGTTTTCCAAGACTGAGGTTAAATGTTGTCATTTGTTTCTTTGCTGAAAGAAATAAAAGAAAGAAAGAATTTTTTTTTCTTCTTCTTCTTGTCAAGCCCCCTACTCACAGGTATACAGCCTGTATGTTCTGGACAAAGCTGTATATGCATATATTTTATAAAGTGAGTGAACACAGGAGGTCAAATAGTCATGGCCACAGGCTTTCTTACACATGAGCATTTGGTTTTACGACATTCCAATCAATTCTGTTGAACACTTCATAATCAATTACTTTTATGAATTAAATGAGCCCAGTTGATTTCTGTTCCAAAAAACCAAGAATGCTAAGTAATTTCTGCATGTTATTTTGCCAAAAAGTAAAGTTTTAAAAATTAACCATCATGACACACACACAGCCAATCCTGACTGTTGGACTATATATACAGCTACTTTCACTTAATTCAATGAAAAGAAAAATTTGTACCAATAGTGTAGAAGATATCATGTCTGCATCTTGTACTCTGAACAACTACTATGAAGCCAACAATATGCAATATATTAATTATTGTAACTGTCCTACAGATCTGTTTTGAAACTATCTCATTGTTATTTGTTTCTCATTAAAATTAACAAAACTTAAAAAATAAAAATTAACCATTAACAAGATAATTAACTAGCCATCTTAAAAGAAGATTTTGATTTTAACAATTAAGAAAAAAGGCCAGAACTTCCAGGTAAACATTACTCCTTTGAAAAGAACATTGGCATTTTGAAAACAAATACATTCTTTTCCTCATTTCTCCATGGATGACTAAGACCTTCAGTAAAGATAGGGTCCCAATCCAAGAATTTGTACCTGGTAACCACAAGGCACACAAAAGCCTCAATGTGCATCTGGAGAGTTAAAAATATACAGTACGTTATAAAGACATTTGAATGTGACCCTTAAGAATCATTTTTGATTAGTGTGTATGTCTCAAAGAATTTCAGGGCTGAGGATATAGCTCAGTGGCACAAAACCTGCCTGGCGAGTGTGGGGTCCTGAGTTCAATTTCAGGCACCAAAATAAAAATAAAGAACTTTAACAAACAATTTAAAGTACCAGCTTGGATTAGAAAGTTGCTTAGTAGAAGAGATGAATTTTATGAGAAGAGGGCTAGACTCTATGATCATGTTTGTAACACAAAAATCTAAGCAATGCTGAGCGACACATTTCCAGAAGGTTTGTAATTCTTCCTCTCCTTGCCTCTGCTGAGCTTTTTGGCACCATCTCAGCCCAGTCCCTACTAGGCAGTGCCTAACCTCTCCAATCCACTCCCAAGCACATTCTGCCTGCTGTGCTTCCATTCCCTTTTCAAATTCTTTAAGAAAGAGACTGTATTCTGGGTCGGAACCTTGATGTCCAAGGAGAACTGCTCCCTAAGTGTTAGCCGAATGTTTCAAAATTTCACTCTTTCAAAGTTGTACTGTTATTTGCAGGCTCAGAGCCATGTTTCCCTGTGAGAAGCGTTTATTATCAGGATGAGGGAGAAAAAAATCGAAGAGTAACGTGACCAGCCTCTCCTGAGTGATCGTACCAAGCCCTGGAGCAGGTCGGGCCCCAGCTTGTGAAAGAGCATTTCTGCTTTTAATCATAAAATTAATGTGTTAAGTGTCATCCAAGTATTTCTGGATGAGCACTAACAGCCTATTTTTCTTTGCTGCAGATAAACAGGTGAGGAAGTGTGTGATACTGAGTCAGATTCGAAGTGCAAAAGACAGACAACAATAAGAAAAGGGATAATAAGGCCCCAAATTAATTCCAGATGATCTGACCAGTATAAATATGGTTATTTTATCACTGTATATTAAATGACAGGTTTCTTTCTTTTGCAAGTACAAATGATTTTAAAATTGAAGCAAAGAGAAATAAAGCTCAAAGAATAGTCTCCAAATCAAAGAAAAGCTAAGTATTTCTAGTGCAAGAAAATCATCTCCATAAAAGCAAGCACTTGGACTTTCTTTTCACTTTGCATTGTGACAAACTACACATAAAGCAAAATTTACCATTGGAACCATCTGCCAGCACATGGCTCAATAGCGTCAGGTACATTCACAGTGTGCGAAGTCTAATTTGCTGAGTTTTCGCCAACCTCAAGAACTTCATCTCATGAAAGTAAACTCTACACCCACTGAACAAGCCTCACTGTCCCTCCCCACCAACCTCTGGCAGCCTCCACTGCACTTTGTCTCTCTATAAATACTCCACATGGCTCATGCAAGTGGAGTCACACATAATCTGTCCTGCTGTGCCTGGTGTAACGTCCTCAAGGCCTGTACGGATTGCAGAAGGTCTCAGAATTCCCTTCCTCTTCAAGGCTGACCACCATGCAACTGTTTGTGGGGAAGATTTTTTCATAATCTATTCATCTGAAAAAACCGTTTCAGGTTGCTCTTGCTATCTTTGATGAAACTGAGATAACCATGCAGGCCCTGGTGCTAGAGGAGGCTACCAAGGTTCAAATCCTTCTTTGTGGTGGCACAGAAAAGACAAAGCTTAAAGAGAAAAAAGGCAGTTGAGGGAGGGCAGGCACACTAACAAGCTAGGCAAAGGAAAATGCTGGCAGTGATAGATAGGGTTTAGCTAGGGTTTCCAGGCACCAGAAACTCACAAACGTGTGTTTGTGACTCTGACTATGAAGAGACAGCTGCTTGATCTTAAAAATACACAGACCCATCTCCTTCAGGGATCGGAATAGTGAGCGGAAGGAATCTAACAGGTAGATAATTATGAACAATGGGGAAATAATAGGGCAGAATTGTGGCACAATGGCCAGGCCACCCCAGGCTGGGCTTAGGAAGGTCTTCTCCAGACACTCTCTGCTCCCAGGGAAAGAAGATTAGTCCCCAGGCTAGAGATAGGGGAGGCCCTGTGGGTGGGAAGAGGCAGAAGTCCTAGAGGCCAGAGGCTGTAGTGCTGGTTTCCGAAGCTTGGGCCTAATTCCCTGCACAGGAAGTTGCAGTAAGCAAAACCCTAAAGCGGAATAAGGACAGGAAGCAAGGCCTAATTCTGTATCAATCAACAGGAAGAAGTGAAATCCGGCCCGAAGGCTCAAGTCCCGGGATACCCATTCTGGTGCCAGCAAGAACCTCTTGGGGTGGCCTCAAGGGTATAAAACAAACCGTGACTCCAGAGTATAAGCCACAGTTCAGGTGGTCCAGACCCTCGCTAAATGATTAGCAACTTTACAATGTACCTCATTCCAAGGAACAAAAATATCTTAAAAGTAAATAAGAGACTTGTGCAACGGAAGGCTACTTACTGAGACACAAACTGTCCTAACTGATTATCTGTCTTTCCAACGTGCTGTTATTATACAATAGTTTCACGACATTATGTATGTGCGCTACCCAACCATGGACATGAGTTCTGAGAAATGCACTCACCCTACGGGGATTCATGAAGCAAAACCACACAAATTTTGAAGGCTACTATGGCCTCCAGTGATGCAGGCTTACGGGGCAGCCATGGCCAGGAGAGGAAATGTCAGGATGCAGTGCATCACTGTAGCCATACCTGCTTCATTTCTAACAAGAACGGATTAATGACCGCTTTACAGCACCTTATAAATACTGCTTGGGTGCTGGCAGCACTCCGGAGAGCGCACAAGGTACTAGGGCGACAGCATCTCAACTTCAGACAATGTGGAGAAGGTGGAGCATCAACTAACGAAGGGAAAGTCTGTTTTCCTCCAACAAGACCATCTTGCAAACAGCAATGACAATGTGATCCAGGAAGGAGACATCCTTGTTCACCCTCCACGTCTCACTCACTCACTCACTCACTCACAGTGGCTCACAGGAGCCGGCCCTATTTCTCAGGACTAAGCAACGTTTCTCTGGAGCAGTTGCTGGAGAGCCAAGTTTTGAAGGATGAGTAGGAGTTCTCTAAGGAGGGACAAGAAGAATGTATCCCAGGCAGAAAAAAAAGAGTGTGGAGACAGTACAATTTCAAGTAAGGGAGGGGTAGGCAAGAGACGGGCCAGGAAGTGGGGGGACCTAAGCAAGTGGCACCAAAGCACAGGGGGAAAGGACAGCACTGAGAGACAACAGCACACCTCTTCCTGTCAGGAAGAAGGGAATTAGGATGTGGACATATGGAGACATTCCAGGGTAAGGAGTGGCAGAAAACATATCAATGAGCGGTGGCAAGCTACTGAATGAAGCTAAATACTTGATGAGGGGCAATTAGCTAAGGAGGAGTCATGCCAAGGCAGGCTCCATGAGGGTGTGTGCAGGGCACCAGGGGCTGCCGGTTGCAAAACTTCTAGGGCCCAGCACCATGAAGTACTTCATCAAACAATTAACGCCCTAGCCCACGACTCTCTCATTACTAAACACATATGTATGGCATCTGCCAAGTAGATGGAGAAACACACTGAGGTGACACTTGGGTTCCATGTGTCCTGGGAAGGGTCTGCGGCTGCTGTATGACATTGCAACCCTGAGACCATGAAAGCAAGCTGCAGTCTGTGGAAAAAGATGACCACCCTAACTCTCCTGGAAGACCCTCAGCTCTCTGGTAATGTCCCTGGATGGGCTCTGAGATCCAACAGCATCGTGACTGTCACCCAAATCCCATGCATGCTGACTGGGCTTGCCTCTGCCACCCATCACACTAACAGCCTGAATTCGCTGGGTGAGTCTCCAGGAACTTCACACTTGCCAAGTGGAACTCAGGCGGCCTCAGACGGCTTCTCTATTGTGCGGTTCATCTTGATTTCTTTGCACATTATCTCAAGGTTTTTATTGACATTGCTCTTCTCGACCACCCAAGTCAAAAACATTAAAGACTGCATGACCCACAGTGAGAACAACTCCTTGTGCCCCTTAGGCTGGCCCTGCATCACTCAGGCCTCTGAGCCACTCGGCTTTTTCTACTCAGAAAAATAATTAGTGAGGAAGCTCTCCTCCACTGTTTTTGTTTGTGTTACTAACTTTTGCAAGGTTGCCTACCTTTCTATTTTTAGTAAATCAAATATAGCTTATTTTTGTCCTTGATAAAATCTGAAAATTGACTAAAATGAAAATCAACTACATTCTGAAGATAGTTATTAATATTGTTTTTGTTACAGTTTTGGGAACAGCCTATTAACACATAATTAGCATTGTTTTAATATGTAACAAGCAAGGCCAGTTAAAATTAACTATATTATTTAAAAAACTCCATATACTGTCATGCAATTTAAATGCTCTGACTTCCCATCTTTTATCCTAATTCTGATAATAAAAATAAAAGCAACGCAATGCAGAAGCATGAGGAAGATCTCTACAGACATCTGATGCATGGAGAAGGAAGGCGAGGATTACGCTGCAAGGATACGCGTGTGCCCCAGCACAGCGGACCTGCCTTCATTTTTATGTCAACGGAATCATGTCTAAAGAGCACTAAGCAAAGAATGGCTTTGCTGGACACAGGAACCACATCCACACCCTCCCCATCCACACTGTTTACTGCACCATTAACAATGTCCCTAAGGTTCATCTTTTGCTTTTTGTTATATTTTAAGAGTTCAGCCTTGACAGATATAATAAAATACCTTCCTGCAAAGAATCTCAAACTTATTAGTTCTAAGAGCAATGTTGAAGCAATATTCCAGAGACTTACATCTTCCAGACTGAAACCAACCATATAATCCAGTAGGGCACTACTCTCAAAAGAATTCTAGAAAATATGGCCCTGAGATATTATTACTTTAAAAAATTCATTTTTGGTTTTCTAAACCATTTTATTTAAATAAATATCTTGTAGAATAGTCAAGATTATGGTACCATTTACAGGGTACCTTATTTTAGAAAGCTTAATTTACTATTTTGTCGCAACCTGCAAAAAAAGGACAGGAAAAGTTCCTCTTTGGGGGATTTTTTTTTTTTAAGGGAATCGCATAGCTCTTTTAGCTATGCATAGATTTAAATCCTTTCACAATTTGAAGAGACATAAATACAAAAAAAAATTGGCAAAGTTAAATGTAGATTTCAGTCTTTTAATACTGAAAAAGAGAATTCAACGCCAACTAATTTTATTTCTTGGAAAAAAGTATTGCTATGGCGAAATAAAAGCCTACCAGAACTACTGAAAACAAAATGAAATACAGCGTATTTCAAACATATCCAGCACACTGAATAAAACAGGCTCACTTACCTGGGAGCGCGAGCGCGGGTCAGAGCGAGGCTACATCATTCCCGCACCAGGGGAAACTGTCTTCGCTGCTCTCCTTGAAAAGGGGAGGATCTAAAGCAGAAGGGGGAAAAAGGCAGGTGACATTACGATGTGATCAAATGTTTCACCATTTAGTATATAATGAACAATTCATCTCAAGTCTTACCCCCAACCAGCAAGACGGGTATTTTCCCCTTTCTATTTTAATGCGTAAAATGCAAAAATACTTGCTTGAAAATTTAAAAAAACACAAGATTTTAACAAGCGAAAGCCACAGAGAAGACTATGAGAAGCCAAGGAGAGTCCTTTAAGTGAGAAAGAACGAATAAAAACAAAGCCGCCCTCGCGGGACAGAGCGGTGCCCGCTGCTAACGCGCGGCCCCCGGCGCGCTGCCGTTCCTGCTCCGGGGCCGTGGGCTCCGGAGAACTGCGCGGATCCCGAGCCGGCCCGGAGCGAAGCGCCGCCCCTCCGCGGCAGGGACCGCGGCTCAGCGCCACCACTTAAAAGAGAAAACAGCCACGAAATGAAATGTTGCAAACAGAAAATCCTCGCCGAAGTTTTCCTCGGGGGAAGGGAGGAACCTACGCGCTCGGCGAGGGGAGGCGGGGAGGCGCGCCCCTCCCGGGCAGCCGGCCAAGCGCACGGTGCAGCCGGCGGCTGCGGCGCGGTTCCCCTGGGAGCCGGAGCAGCGCAGCGCCGGCGGGGTCGCTTCCCAAAGAGTAGGAGCTCCAGGGGGACAGACAGAGCGCCGTGTCCCGCTGCGGGCCCCGCTCCCAGGCTCCCTGGAGGCACTGGCTTGCAGCGCTCCAGGCTCGTTTTATTCCAGCGTGGAGCGGACAGCAGTGGGCCCACACCACACGGTCCCGGCCTAGGAGGAATTTCATTGGAGGAAACGGAGGTGTCAGCTAGCATGAAACCAGAATGGGAAAAGGGTAAAGGCAAAGGGGTCTGGAAGGGCGAACGAGTGGGCAACGCGCTGAGGAAAGACAGAACCCACCTGTTACACGTGTTAGTGGCCCTGTCTTGGCTCACACATGCCTGTTTTCCAAAAAAGCCTTGGTGATTTCCATCCCATCAGTCCTTACAATGCAAGCAATATGTGTCACACACACTCACGCTGTTGTTTTCCTGTCACTTGCAGGAGTGATAAAAGGGCCTGCAGGGTTTATACAAGGGCTGCTGGGCCTCAGGGTCTGCAGGTACTGCACCACCCCCCACCCCCTATCTCCCTGGGAACGCTCCTGGGGTCTGAGCTTGAAGAAGAGTCTCGCTGGCTCATCAGCATTAGCCAAGTCAGGCGGGCATGTGAGGTAGAAAAAGAAGTGTGCAGTCGCTTTCCATCCGCGTCCCTTATCCCAGCGCACCTGGGCTTCAAGTTGAAGCGATTGCCCAATGCACGGGGCAGGTCCAGATCACCCTGCCTCACCGCCTCGCTGTGCTGACGCCCCCTTTGGCCTCCGTCTCCCTGCCTACTTCCGCCTTCGCCAGGCTAATTAATCTGTGTCCAAATGGAATTGCGGTTGGCAGGGAGGCACCAGCGTCAAAGTGGAATAATCACTTGGACCTGAATCCGAGTTGCCTTCCATCCCTGACAACGAATAATGTTACTTCACAGCCTGCAGGCCAGGAGTGGAAATGAATTTATAATTTGGCTTCCAATCAATCTCTCATTTTCTTTCTCAATCACTTGAAGTTTCTCCTGTCTTTTAGCATGCAGGGGACAGCTTTGGAGGCCCAGCCAACGGCATGGCCTTTGTTGGTATCCTCATTGAACATTCACTGCCCTCTAAGTGGAAAGGGGATAAGCTACATAAACCAAAATCATATTTGTTGCAATAATGAAGACACAGACCTTCAGCTCAGAGCCCCATACGATCAATAATCTAACTTCTCACTGCAGCAACTTGCAGAGAAATGTTCACAGCCTTCTCATCTACACGCACAGTAACCCACAGTCAGCTTGGAGAAATGGGTCCTTGCAGAACCAAACTGCGTGTTAGAGGTAACAGAGAGCTCTACTCCTCCCTCTTGTCCTAGTGAAAGAACTCATTAAAACTCTGCTCCTGGGTTCTGGGAAGCACACGCCTTCTTAGCAGCTCCAAGCCTCGTGTTCTTCCAGGGGGACGCGATATACCAAGCACAGGGAAAAAGGAGCACTACTGGGAGGCAGACTCCCTCCCCAAGTCTTCTTAGGGATCAGAGGGAGAGGAACAGCAGCATGGAGCTTACAGAAATGAACTGTGAGCATGCAGAGGAAGAGGGCTTGATGTCCAGCTGGAAGAAAAGGAAGGGCTGTCAAGAGCCACACTGCTCCCCGCACCATGCTCCGCCTTACCCAGGAGCTTATTCGATGTCCACGATGGAGCTCTGAACATGAGCGATAATGTTCCCACTTTTTTTTATAAGCAAGGAACATGAGAGGTTAAGAAATTTTCTTGGCTATTCCATGGGAAAGCCAGGATTTTTCTGACTTTCAAAATTAAGACCCCAAAATGAGAAAGGAAAGAAAACTTTACTGTTTCCAGGATACATTGCTGCCATGTACACAAGTCCTGGTCTGTATGTGTGGATCTTTAACAGGATGATGAGTGTCAGGGTTCATCAGTTCAGGGCTCCATGAGTTGCTGGCCAGGCTGATGTGATGCCAGCACCCCAAAGCTGCCGTCCAGGCCTTGGGAACCCAGCCCTCCCCAGAGTCCTGATCTGTCTTGACCAGAAATCACAGTGCTGCAGATGCACTCATGGGCAAGCCTCCATGCATAGCAAAGGGTAGCACGGTGAGAATGTGCTCGATGTAAAAACAAAATCCAGGGAGGAACTGGAAGTTGGAAACCTTGCTTTGTGCAATTCAAAAAGTGACACAGGTATGCCTCGGTCTAACTGGGCATGGGTCTGGGTCTGGGCCCCTTCCCTGTTGTCTGATGCACCCTGTGTTCTTGACAGTTCGGCCCAGAGAGTGAGATTATGTGGCCTTGAGCATTTTAGTCAAGGGATGGCCAAGGTACAGAGAGTGGCTGGGAGAGGTAAGTAGCACAATCACACACTCCGGGATGTTTTCCAAGTGAGATTCTAAAGGTTGCGGAGTCAGCCCCAGCTCACCATCATAACAGTTCACCATACATGAATTTAAATCAGTAAATAAATCAGGTTTAAATCCTGTTACTAGAAGAAAATAAAAAAGGCCACCAACAACACCCACTGAAAGAGTGGCACTTTGTGAGCGGTAATGCTGTAACACTCTAAATTTCATTCGAGACAATGTACATACGATTAACATAAACAATATTTCTTCCCATTTTCATTTCCAAAGAGCTTCAAAAACACAACTGCCATACATTTCAAGGCTTTCTTGCTCCTGTCAATTTAAATCCTTAATCTTATGTCAACCTCCACCATAGATGAGTCAGACTCATTGACTCCTACAGTATGAGAATGGGGTGGGGTGGGACTAAAAGCTTAGCCTCTTCTGATCGGCCTGGCCTAAATAACAAATGAAACGCGTCAAGCTTCGAGATAGGCACCTGCCAGCCAGGGCCTTCCAGGGAGGTTTTCCTTGCACATAACTGGATATGGTCACTTTTCAAATGTGGAAAAGTCAATGGCAATCCCTGTGTCATGGTACTGGACGCCAGAGCCAGGGCAGGGTCAGTTGCTTAGCCAACTTCTAAAATTAACATCTTTTTCAAAACACTGTTTCAGAAAAAAAAATGTGTCCTTGGATGTTACACATTAAAAATAGCATGTTACTGTATTCTTAACCACATTTTTTCCACATTAATTTTACTGCAAATAGCATGCTTTATGGCACAAACTGACTTATTTAAAACTCATGAGTTCTCCGCCCCCCAAATTATTTTTCTATCATTCCAGAAATGAAAAACAACAAAATCTCTGCATCCTGGCATGGAATGCACAGATGTAGAGTAAGTGAGAAGATACCTATTTCTTATTTTTAATCCTTCCATGGAAGGAGGGTCACCCTTATTTTATTAGTTTTAGATTCTTACTCTATTACATAATCTCCAGTAACAAAATTACATTATTACATTAAAGTTTCCTTGTATGCACCTATTACTGCCTTACAAGATCTCAAATATTATATGCTAAATATTTCCAAAAGCCTCACGACCCAAGCATGGGCATCCCATGAGCTCCCAGTTTGGACCACTTTACTTTGCCAACATGTAAAAACGACCAACATAGAAAATGCAGTGACTCGTAGCCCATGCCAACTAGAGATACAAATAAAATGCTTCAAGAGCGGAAAGAAAGGGTGACTAATTGAGATTGGAGAGGGTCAGGGTTTTAACTCGTTTCTTTGAAAGGAGCTAAATTGCTTCTAATTTGTCATTGGTTGGGAGACCAATAACAAGATATTCTCCTCAATCCGTTAAGGTACGGACAGACAGCTGATGTACCTCGGCAAAAGCCATAGTTACACTCTCACTCAGCGGTTCATTGTAGCAGACAGCCTTTTCCAATAAACCCTTCTGGGCTGGGCCTGTCTCTGTTAAGAGCCTGCAGCTGCTCAGCTTGGGCTTGATATCATCTCTGATGCTAATGAGGCATGAACAGCGGTTCTGGGAGATCTGCTACACTTAATCCTGCCCAGAACAAGAGATTTGGCTTTTCCCATTCATTAGGTTACTACGAGACTTTAGACAAGTCTTAAATAGCTGGGAGTTTCAAGGACCAGATCTATAAAAATAAAAGCTTTAAACTGAATCAGTGATGGTCGGTGATTCTGGTGATCCTGGTGGGAAGGTGATCCTAGACTGTTGCCTCCCCATGAATCCTTGTGCAAAAAGCTGAGATACAGACCAGAACAAGCTCCATGCACGAAGACTGGGGGTGTGGAGAAGTGATCCACCTTAGACGTGAAGATTATGGAGGAGGAATGTAAAAACTCCTGTGACACTGAAAGCTATGGCATCCTGGGTATAAAGACTTTACACAGCTCATTGATACAGAACAGACAGGACAATCAACCAGCACCACTGGCTTGTCTAGCAGCCAAGTGCCTTGCATTGGGACCTTTCCAACAGAGAACTAGTGGTCAGAGTTAGACAAGCACAGCCCTTCCACTCACCGAAATAAAGTCACCCCAAGGAAGACTCAGTGGTCAAGAAGAGCTCATCTAGGATGCAGCATCCCAGGTACCAGAGTCAGTCCAAAGAGAACAAATCCTGCATGCCAACCCCTTGTACTCCAGCACACCAAACCCAACACAACAGAAGGTGTAGCATGACTAGGACATGGAGCCATGGTTCAGAAATGCCAGCCCTGCTCCCAGTTCTACCATTAGGAAACAGTATGACCTTGGACAAGTATCTTGGGGGCAAAAAGTCTATAGCAATTCATATCCAAGTTTTCCAGAAACTGCACTTACTTTTTATTGTTTTACATAAAAACTTCCCTGCACTCCTAGAACTCTTGTAGCGTCTCTAAGGTCAGTGTGTACATTTCCGTAATTGGCTCAGTTTTATAAATTGCTGCATTCCCAGGCTTCTGGGGCAAAGCAAGCTCCTAGGACAACTGCCCAGTACACAAGTTTGTGATGCAGACTGGGCAAAGTTTGTTTTCTCTGGCTTCTTTACAATTCCCTCAGGCTAAATTCTACCTTCCACACCCTGCCAAGTCTCTGTACTTCTGATGCTGAGGCTTGATCTATAGCATTCAAAGGGCTGGTGAAACTGTGATAGATGAAGAAAATTAAAACTGATAGGTGAAGAAACTAAAACTTTTACAATCTGGAACAGGTATTTTATTCTACATGGCAATTGCTGTCTTTTTCTTTCCTAGAAGCAAGAACGTCCATAGCTGAGAGTGTTCTATGATGATGGTAAAAAGACACTGCAGAGCTGGGGAGATAGCTCAGCACAGTCTAAGCACCTGCCTCGCAAGTGCAAGGACCCAGGTTCAATCCCCAGTGTTGCATGCTGTGTCAGCCCTGGAACCCCAGCCACATCATGCAGGCCATGGAAACGGGGCGTGAATGGTGCGCTCCTGTAATTCCAGTGCTGGAGAGGCTGAGACAGGAGGGTCGCTACGAGTCTGAGCTGCATAGTGAGACCTTGCACCAGTTAAATAAATAAAAGTTTTTAAAAAGATAGTCACTACAAAAATAGACTTGTCTCTCAAGTGATCTCTCATTAAGCTACAAATACATTTCTTGTATCAATGTTTTTAATGTGTTTCATGTGACACTCTAACTGTAAGGGAACTACAAAGACACTGTCCACATTTTCAAAACATTCTTTTAACATTGACAAAGTAAAATTTCTCCATGAAAATGAATGTACTGGGAAAACGTTTATATAACTGAATTTATTCAATCAATCCATTGAGTTATTCAATCAACTCATCAGGAAACAGAATGGGGTTGTGGGGAGACAGAGAGGCAGAGAGAGACAGAGAGTCAGAAAAAATGAAAAAAAATTAATCTCAAGGTTCAAATAAATACTGTTTATAAATGTCATTCTAACATCTATGCATACAAAACATCAATGAATATTGCCCTCAGGGAATCTACATTTGCAGTGTATTCTTTATTATGTATATGAGGTAACAAATGAATAAGGACAAGAAACATGTTTAATCAATAAATGTTTTAAATGGTTAAAATATATTTTTATTTCATACCCTATCCAGGTAAGCAAGACAAAGTAAAGGGTGAATAAAGACAAAGTATGGAGCACAGAGCAGTAATAAAAGGAACGAACTACTAGAACCCACATCAGCATAGACCATCACTATAGTAAGAGAGCAGGGCCAGAGGTAGTTCTGTTTCTGTACAATTTTAGCGGTCCGTCTTGGCTTGGAGGTGGTGGTTGGAGGACGGGAGGTAGCCAGGGAGCTGCAAAGGAGAGACTGCCAAGGACCATCACAACTTTTCTGGTAAGGTATTAGCTACATTAGCTTGATGATAGTTTCAGGCATATGGCACATACATATGTAAGACTAATCGAAGCATATTATTTCAATATAATACATAATACATATCAAAAATATATCCAGAAGGCTGTAAAAATTTAGTAGGGAAACAACTTTAGGGAATAAGGGTATAAAGAAAAATTATTAAATTTTTGAGTTAGCTATTGGAGGAAAAGCTACACAAAAAAAGCAAGCCATACTAGACAAAAGAGACAACAGACATTAGATTTCCTGATTATTGGTAATTCAGAAGTTTTATAACTCCAGATCATTTTTCTAGGCATCAAAGTGTTAGGCCCACATAATAACCCCTGTCCCAAAACAACGCAGTTCCATTTTCTTCAAATCTGGGCAGTGGGCTGGCCTGTTAGCTCAGCAGAGTAAAGCGCCTGATTCAGCAGAGTGCTGTGACCCTCGGATCCCTGCCAGCCCCGCCCTTGGGGTGCGCTGAGAGAGTAATTAAGACTGGGCGTGGTGGTACACACCTGTAATTCCAGCACTTTGGGAGGCTGAAAACTGGAGAATCACTAGGAGTTGAATCTCCGTAGTAAAACCCTGTAGACCCCGTATTCACTGTCCTAAATGCATTAAAAAATAAAAATCTGGGCAGTAACAGTTCTACCTTCAGAGGAGGAGGAATAAACAACCGCTAGCTAGCATTTTTTGAATACTCCTTATAAAGTGGAAACCAATCTTTGGATTATACCCTCCAATTCACACCTAACGACGCTACAGGTGAGGACAGTTGTGGTGCTCCATTTTACAGATGATGCTGGGGTTCAGAGAGGCTAAATAACATGCACAGGTCCTCACACCAGGTGATCTGATTGCAGAACTGAAACTTAAACTTCACCCGCCTGCTACACACAAGACCCTTCAGGACCTGGAGATGTAGTTCTGTGGTAGAGCAGAGCACTTACCTGGCATTCAGCGAAACACACACACACACACACACGTGCGCGCGCACACACGTGCGCGCGCACACGCACACACACTCCTGGACTGATGCTGTACTTTACAGCCCGCTGACTCACGCCTCAGCCACCAGCTACACCTCAAAGTCTGCAAGCTAGTCTTTTGCAGAGCAGCCACAGAAAAGTTCAGAAGCAAAGTGGTAATGGAAGGTGGGGGTGGGGGGGAATCCCAAGGTATAGGGGAGAAAGTATGGGCAGAAATCCACAGAACTGGTCTTAGCTACGTCTTCACTGATACTGTAAACTGGAGCAAGATGTTTCTTGTGCCCGAGTCTATTCCTCTTTGGTAAAACTGAGGGTTTGGACTAAATGCGCTTCTAAGATGCCTTCCAGCTCTGTGATCTGTTGGTTCTTGCCTGGAAAATATTCCCTGCATTTGTAACTTGGGCCAAAAATTCTTCCTGAGATCAATACACTTCATAGCTGAAGCTTCTTCCATCTCCTGAAACACTGCCCCCCTCCTCCCCACCTAGGGAGACTCCCATAGAAAACACCCCAGCGGAAGGCCCAGGAGAAAGGAGGAGGGGCCCTCAGTCAAGGACTGCCTTGCCCTCTCCCGCACTCTGACAATCCTGCCCACGCCAAACACTCAGCATTTATCTGGACTCCCAGGAGATGAAGAAGCACCCCATCGTGGGCCAGCTCACCCCACATTTCGGTTCCCGGGCTAGCTGCTGACACTGCAGACAGTCACAGGAGCTTCGGCCTGTGGCCTGGCTGGCAGATTCTATTTACTCCCGCTCCTGTTGGGTCTGTAAAGTGGCTCTCTTCTCTTTGCACTAAAAACACATCATTTTCTCTTTTTAAGTGGATTCATTCTGTGACCCTTTGGAGACACATAAAGAAGTAAGATAGACTAAATAAGGCAATTGAGAAACATTTTGGCACCTAGGAAATCTTCCCCTTTAACACAAAGGAAAAGGAAGAAAACGCAGCTTGAGAAAGCAATTCAACTGACAGGGAACTTGCTATCTTTAAGAACAACTTCTTTCATGAATTTTCATCTCCCTATTTTGGGGTTTTAGCTGAACTGAAAATTATTTCTGGGGAAAGCATTTCTTATGTGCAATAACTATTTTCACAATACATTGGTAAGGCAAACTCTAAAAAATTACAAGAAATATAACGTCCATCTTTCTACCACTTGCCCTCTATTTGCTCTATATTTTTATTCTATATTTTATATACAGTGTCCATTTTCATTGACACTCTGTTCTATCTCAGAACATACAACTTATGTTTTTACTTTGCATTGACTCATGTAGCACTCATTATACTATCCTAAACCAAATATTTAAATATAGATCACCTCTATTCTCATGTAAAACCAGAGATTAATAACATTCGCTTTCAGACTTTCCCACCACGGACATAGGTTTTATATGCTTGTGTCACTGCGCATACACTCATTAATTTACTGTTGGGCTCCTCCATATACAGTCCATACTTCACTGTAAATGCAGCAATGTTCAACAGTACTGCTGACAGAGAGCTAAACGAGCCACCTTTAGCCTAGTTGTTTTGATGCATCAGTATAACCTAGTCAAGCATTCTGAGACAAGTAAACTTTGCTTTTCCCTTTTGAGCTAATCCCTTAGGCCTTGATCAGAAAGATGAGATTAATAGCTTAAAAATTGTAATCAGCTCTGTGACTTTTATTTTACACTGGCAGGTGACTCTCCAAAAATAGTACTAGCAATTTGCAGTGTTACCAGCAAAATATAACCCTAATTTTTTTTTTCTCATAGTCTCTTTAACACTGGGATTTCTGAGCTATATTTGTTTTGGAAGGATAT
>PVKN010015307.1:0-18583 GCA_004027915.1 Capromys pilorides | reverse complement strand
TCTTTTGAGAGCAGCCTGGCTTTTCTGAGCCAGAATCTGGTCCCCTCAGTGATCACCCTTTCCCTACTGGTCCTTCCCTCTATGGCCTTACTCTGGGCTCCCTACTGTGATAGCCCCTATTCATTTAGGCAGGGGTTTAAGTCTTGAACTTTGAATTTGTACCATTGCTTTTCAATTTCTAAAGACTAGCTAATTTGATGATCCACTGAGTATGAATACTATATTGACTGAGGCAAATAGGTTAGGGTCTCACTCCTTTGAAAATCTGTGTAACTAAATCATTCTCCCTCATGAAATTTCAAATTTTAGAATAGGTGGAGAGAATTTTAAAATAATTATGCACTGTGGTAGAGAGCGCAAGGCAAAGCGAAGCTTTCTGCTTGGGTTCATTCTCTTTTTACCTTACACTTTCTTCAACTGTGAAGTAGTGATAAAATAAGGTTTACATGAACTAACACATGTGTCATAGCTTAGGAGTTTTTGAGGGAAAACAATACAATACAGGGCACATTTTATAAGATTATTTTATAATCAATCATCCAAACAATCATATACCAAGAGTGCATAAAAATCTATCAACACACTAAAAACCAAAGAATCCAGCTGAGGGCTTGGATGTTAATATCCTGCGTGAGTTTAGCTGAAAATCTAGAGCTCATAACAATGCCTCTCACAAGTCCAGTTGAAAGCCAAGAGCCCATAACAATGTCTCAGGCAGGCCCATTTCATGGATCTATGCTGGGAAGGCCCAAAGGTAGCTAGAAAGTCTGTGCTGGTGGAATGAAGGATCTATGCTACCAGGCTCAGAGATCTGAAATGGTGCCAAGCAACAATGCTCAAGGTAAGAAGCATAGTTCCCCTCCAAAGTACCACAATCATCCTCAGCAACAATGAGGTCCTGGTGCCTCCAATGAAGAGGAAAGCTGAGTTCCCATCAGGATAGCCAACGCAACAAACTTCTCCAAGAGACTGAGCAGTACACCATCATCTTGTCTGGAACCAGGAAGTAATGATCAAGATGAGGACCAAAGCGCCCTCAAAATGAATCATGCTCAACAACAACAAGATCCTGAGCTCCTCCTCTGATGAGAATAGCTAAATTCGTCATCATCAGTTCAAGACAGCAAGACAAGGACCTCCAGCAGAATAACCCAAGAGAACCAGCAGGTTCAACAGCTCTAACAGCTTTTCCAAAGAGCTTCCCTAACAGCCTCTCTTCTCCTCCAAGTCTGCCTCTTGTGATACTGGCAGCAGTTCTCAGACTGGCCTCCCACACCCAGCACCACTATACTTCAGAACAGCTGGATTTAGCAAGTTGGCCACCAGTTGGTAATCCACTATAATATGGGAAAAACTTACAATACTCACCATCATCTTTATAAACCTATTTCTTAGATTTGAAATCACTTAAAATTTTATAAAACTAATATATCTTCAAAATGTAAACCTGCTATTCCACTACCAATTTTCAACAGGAGCTACATTGGAAATGTATACATCTTTGGCAGAGGCAGGCTTTCTGAAGGCCAAGAGAAATTAAGTTATAAAGACAACTTTGCTGTTAAGCAGAGAGATCAGCAGACTATATACAAGAAGGAAGATGAGTATGAGTTAGAAGTTATTTCTTACTATGTCTTGCTCAGCATGAAGCAGGGAAAGCAAAGCCTTCAGAGTTACATATTTTAATAGCCATGCTCCATTGGTTGCCAGCTCTGGACAAGTTCTTCCCTCATTTGAATCACTCCCTGCTCACTCTCAGGCAGGGTAGGGTTGATTCTAGGCCTTGTGCAGCTGTCATTCTGGTGGCAGAGAAAGTTGTGTGCAGACACATGCAGAAGAAGTTAAAACTTAACAGAATAATCTTGAATTGTAAAAAGTGGAGTTTATGGGAAAGGATAGAAAAAAGAGGCCTTGGATTCAGTTTGGGAGATTATAGGTCATTATTGGGCTGAAGGATTGGTAACTGCTATTCAGTAGAAGATTGGAAAGAAACCATTTTCTTGGTATAGAGTGCTTAACTCCAGGGGTGTTCAACTTTTTTCACAGTAGTGCTAGATGTGACTGTAGCTTTGTCCCCAATAGAACAGCTGTGTTCTTGTCACATTCAAGAGAGTCATGGTAGTTGCTAGACACATTGTTGGATTCTGTTGGTAAACACATTGATTAAGAAACACATTTATCATTATTATTACTACTACATCACCGACGTATTTTAGGTAGACTTTATATTATAGGGAAGTTGTAGGTCCACAGCAAAATTAAACAGAAAGTATAAGAGATTTTCCATAGATCTCTGCCCCATGTATGCATAATCATTGTGTATGATTAATTCTGTATCAGAGAGGCATATCAGAACTGTTTTATATAGTTGGTTTCATTTGCAATCACACATATTTTATTTTGTATATTCAAAAACCCTTTGAGTAGGGTTCAGGACACAACAATTATTGAGAGAACAGGCTGAAGAAAGAGCATCTGCTGAAGACCAGAGACCAAGAGAAGAGGATGGTAATTCCATGTGGGAAGATAAGAATCAGCCAGGAAGACAACGGCAAAAAGAGGCCTGAAGAGTCAGGAGCCAGAAGCTGAAGCTCTTTGAGGGCCTCTGTGAGGAACTGAATTTTCTCTTATTGACAAGGAATGGAAGCAACAATAGGAGCGACTCAAGATTTGACTTACATGAAACCATCATTCACTTCTTCACTATTGTATGTAAAAAGGGGGTATGCAGGGATTGGTAGCAATAAAACAGGGAGCTCTCCATTTGGATGAAGGTGCTAGCTGTGGAGGCGTGGAGAAGGGCATGGTGTTCAGCTACATGCAGAAGTAAAATTGGAAGCTTGTGGTAATGACTGTGATGCGCAAAGTGGGAGAAAGAGAAGTGTCAAGGGTGAATCGGGGATTTCTTACCTAAGTCATCAGCAGATGGTGGTGTCATTGTTACCAGTGATGCAGAAGAGTGAGGAGGGGCAGGTAGAAGAGTGGTCCTGCTATGGACATGGCAACTGAGATGCTCTGGAGGCATCCAAATGGAAGTGTCAAGGAGGTAGTTCAATAAATGAGCTTGGAGTGTACATGAAGTCTAGGATGGAGGTATGAATTGGGAGATGCCAATGGATAGGTCACACAAAGTCAGGGAGATGAGTGAGGCCCTCTTGGCAAAAGGGAGAGGAGAAAAGGACTGAAATGGCTCCATGGAACTGACAAATTTAGTGAGAGTATAAGAATACTAGATTATCACAGTAATACTGACAATACAAACGCTAGTGTATCATGTGCCAGAGCTTGAACTAATTATGTTGCCTATGCTTATTCCTTTATTTTTACAACTGCCATATGAAATAAAGTAAGCCATGAGAGATTAAACATTTTGCATGAGTAAGTAAGTACGTAGGGGAGTTCAGGGTATGATCTCAGAAATCTGACCTTAGATGTGTTTCTTTTAACCTGTAAGGATCCTGGAACAGCATGACTGGATGAGTCAAGAGGTAGAAGGGAAACCAGGAGTTTGATAGCAATATTGCTAGGACAATAGTATTCTAGAATATTCTAAGATGGAGGAGGTAGTCAACATGGTCATGTAGACACAGAAATTACACAGTGTAGCAGAGAAAATAACTTAATGAAGTGGTGGTTGGGGGTGGGAGTGGGCACTAACTCCTATCATGGCTTTCAGAGAAAATAAACTGAAAATGTAGAGGGAGCCTTAAGTTCTTAAGTGTCCTCCAAGGCTATAAGATTTGGAGAAAGTACATATAAGACACCTGGCATTGAGCTCAGCATAAAATAGTCATTCAATAAATGCAATAAAGTCATTTTAATAATATGCAGTATAATGGCCATTGTTAATTTCCTATCACCTTATTTCGAAATTTGCTAACATTTTTCCTATTTTTTAAATTATCTTTAAAATAAAAAAGGAAAAAGTAATTTACCATATGTCTATGGAAATCTTGAGGTTGCAAAATTCTTCCTGTTACTCACACAGGAGTGAGAATATACTTTCCCAGCACTGACCCACAGCATGAATAGGTGCGGGCACCCCAATGTGTTCTGTGAGATACTCCAGGATGAAGAAGACAGGCTTTCCCCCTAGATGAAGTGACAGGCTGGTGCTGGAGGAGAAGCCTACCTGGGAAGGGGTAATAAGATGTCAGCAACAGCCCCTCCACTGCTGAGCAGGCAATCAGGAGGGTGGAGGAATTTGGGTGAAGAAGAGATGGGCTGTGTTGCCAGTATTCTGATTCTGTTACAAGGAATGAAGAACACAATCAGGTTCAGTGGCTTTGTCCCCAGGCTTTGTGTGTCTAAGGCAAAGCAATCAGTCACAAATATTCTGTTCACATTTAGCCATGTCATGCTACAGAGCCCTGAAATCAAGTTGTGTACAGAGCAGGGCATGTCTTATTACTTCTCCCCTTCTAAACTTCCATCCATCCATTGTGCCTGGCAGCTGGTGCTGGAAGGAAGAAACCTGGGGATGCTGGAAAGATTCCACAGAAGTGACCTGGAACTTGCAACACAAAAACAGGAGCAGGACCTAGGCTATTCTTAGTTCTGAGGGTTGCTTGTCAACCCTTCTGTTAAGGAGCAGGTAAAGCAGGAAGCTTCTTGTGCCTTGGAGTTTGACCTTTGTCTGTTGCTGAAGAAGATGTGACAAGGCCAAGACTGAGTCCAAACTTCTTGCCTTCAAAGTGGCCAATGTCAATTTCTTTGCCCTGAGGCCAAGTGATTGTTGACTCAGAGGAAAAAGTGGGTTCTTTATGGTCCTACTAGGGATAGATCTTCACTGGAATAGCCTTGCTGGGAGCCCTGACCTGTGCCCAGGAAGAGTCCTGACAGGCAAGGGAAAAACCAGGTAGGTCACGGTGGGCTGCAAGACAGAGTCGTGAGTGCCCTAAGAACTGGATTGGGTTATATGGTGTCCAAGTACCCAGATCTCAACTGCAAGCCTAAGGCTGACCTGGGCTTCTGAGTCATTTAGAACTTCCTCCATTTTTTTCTGAACACAAATTTTATAAAGGCTTCTGCAAATGTGTAGAGTGCCCTTGCTAATTCCTGCAGTCACTGGGTACTGGATGGAGATTTTGGAGGTAACAAAATGAGGTGATCATGGGGGTAACTCTGTAGAAACCTTCACAAATGCAATATTTCAGGAAGTTGAAGAGCAATTGTTCTCTACTCCCTGTTCACTCTTTCACCTTCTTCCTACTTGCCTAATCCCAGGCATCATTCAAGACCACGAAGCAATTCTACATCTTCTAAACTTCCTTTTTTGGTAACTTTTTGTAACATTCCTATTTATTTATTTGTTTGGTACACAGTCTTGCTATTCAGTTCAGAATGATAATGATCCTCCTGTCTCAGACCCCCACCCAGTGCAGGGATTACAGGCATATGCCACCACACCTGGTTTTTGTGGCCAGCTCAGTGCCCAGGGATGGCATGGCATACAGTATTGGGATCAAACTAGGGTTCTTGTGCTTGCCCAGTAGGTGCTTAGACTGCTGAGCTATCTCCCCAGAACTTTCATATTTTTTATTGAGGTAAAATTTATATTTGGTAAGATTAATAATTTTAAAGTGAAAAATTCAGTGACATTCAAAATGTTATATAGCTAGTACCTCTAGCTAGTTCAAAAATATCTTAGCATCCCCACCTATATGCATTAAGCAGTAACTCCCTACTCTTCCCTTACTCCTGCCCTTGGCAACAAAAACTCTGTGTCTGCCTCCATGGATTTATCTATTCTGGATATTCCATATAAATAGAATCACAGAATATATGACCTTGTGTGCCTGGTTTCTTGCACTTAGCATAAGTTTTTGTACATCCATTTAGGTTATTGTTGACACACATAGCAATACTTCATTCCTTTTTCCAGTTAAATAAAATTTAACCATATGTAGATACCTCAGTTTTATTTCTCTGCTTATCTACCGGTCAATATTAAGCCATCACTCCTTTTAGCTGCTGTCAATTGTGCTACTGTGAATACTTATGTACAGGTACTTGTTTCAGTATCTTTTTCCCTTTCCCTTTTCTTTATTTCTGGTGGGCATACATTTAGGAGTAGAATTGCATGTCATATGGTAACCTTTTGGGAGTCACCCACATGTTTTCCACAGAAGCTAAACTATTCTGCAATGTTAACAACAAATTATATTCATTTTATTTTATACTAACTTTTGCAAAGAAAACTATTATATTTTTCCACTAGTTCAATGCTTTGTGGATCTCTATCATTGCTTGTAGACTACATCTCATTTCAAACTTAAACTCTACAACCACTGAGAATATCTTACTTATTATTTGTTCTTTCATTAGATTCAATTAGTAGTTACCAGTATAGTTTAATAACTAAGAGACCTGACTTTGGGGTCAAACCACCTGGGTTAAAGCTTTGAATATGCCAATTGTGAGGTATACAATTCATTAACATCTTTGTGCCTTGATTTCCACATCTCTATGATGAGAGTTTGTGATTATTGGGTTAGTTTCCTATTATTGTTGCAATAAACTAACTCCAACTTAGTGAATTAAAACATCAGATTTACCAGTGGAGAGCAGAAGTTCAAACTGGTGTCACTGGATTAAGATCTAGTGTGGCTGGGTTGCATTCCTGCTGGTGGCTCTATGTAAGAATGCTTTTTTTCACCTTTTCTGGCTTCCAGAGGTTGCTCACATCCATGGCTCATGTCCCCCTTTCATATCCAAGCCATTATTTCTTTGGGTGAAACAAATCTTGATCACTGAAACACTGGTTGAGTGTTGCAGAGGCTTGACATGTCTCTGCTGTCTCTGATACAGAACTTGAAATTCTATGTCTGTGGAAAAATGTACTGGGGGTGAAGAGCCTCAGGCTGGGAGATGGCTCCATAGGTAGGAAGTGGTGCTGAACTCTGATAGCCTCTCGATGCTATCCTGGTGGACTTTTAACTCTGCAGAGAGTTCCAGTTACAAGAAAGGTCCAGTCAGCCAATGGTGGATACCTCTGCCATTTTGTCTTTTTTAGAGAGAGACATGGGTCATAGAAAGATGAGGGCACGAGGGCAAGAGCTGCAGACACTCTGACACTCAACCGTTACTAATTACTGGATCAGTTTGGGATTCTCAAAGAATATTCTGTCTCCTTGTGGCCAAGAAATATTTCTAGCCGTGCTTGGATACAACCTTTCCAGTTGAGAGGTATGTGACTGCTCTCAAACATCATTGTAGAAGAGAGGGATAAGAGGCAGTTGATGAGGCCAAAGTTCTGGATGAGGAGGCAGCAGGCAGGGCTGAGGAATAGAAGGTTTCCCTAAAGAGAAAACTTGATTTTGTTGATTGGTCTTTCTTGGCCTTGGCCACTCAACTGGGAAAAAGAGAGGTGGATCAAAGATTTTGCACAAGCCCTTGCACCTTCTGTAATTGTATAAAGAGTTATGCCAAAGAATTTCTAAGTAAACACTTCTTGAATGATTCAATTTAAGATTCTATCAACAGTGCAAATTTAGGATTTTGACTCAGTCTGTGGAAATGTCTGGGTGATACCCAGCCCACTTGTGTTTACTCATCTGCAATTCTTAGAGAAAGTCTCAGTTCTCCTGGGCTTTTTCTTTTATCCACAGTTCAATTTTGCCATGACCAACTGGCTCTTGGGGCTTAGGAGGCTCCAAATTTCTGAGGGTGGAGAAAAAGACAAATGTCTACTGAAATTCATGGGACATTTTTTTCCAGAAACACAAATAAAAGAACTTTGCTGGCTTCTGTGATTGCAATAAAGAGGACCAGATGCTTCAAGTCTGACTTTAAATTCCCTCTGTCTTAGTTCCTTTCTCATTGCTGGAAAAAAATTACATGACACCCAAAGTTAAAGGGAGAAAGTTTTATTTCAACTTATAGCATGTAGAAGTTTCAGACCATAGTTGGCTGGTTCCAAGACAGAGTGGCATGGCAAAGAGTCATCTTAGAGGGGACACAGTCCATGGAAGAATAGGCAGGAGACAGCAAAGCAACAAGAGACCCCAAAATTCTTCCTTTCCCTTTTATCTCACTTTCAGTACAAGCCTTTTGGGTGGTCCTACCCACATCCAGGGTTTGGTTTCCTGTTAGTCACATCCAGAACAATGTTAAACTAGAAGGCTAATCCAACTATTACACTTTTAATCCCAGAATCAAATGCTTTAGATTCAGCCATCTCTGAAATCCCTATGGGCACATGAGGTGTTGGAGGACATCTAGATACAAACATAATAACCTCCACTAGGGGCAGCCTCTGCAACCCCTGAACTTTGAAGGGAAGCTGAAGAGCTCAGGGACAAAATGATTCATTCTAATCTGCTGGAATGCTGCAAAAAGAAAAATTGTAACTCATAGGCAATAAGAAGTGATCTCACCCGGCCCCTGTATAGAGAGAAAGAAGATAGAAGAGTAGAAATTGGGCTAAAGAGGTCCCATGAACAGAGGTCCAGGACGAGGCTCTGTGTCCTTAGGAAGCTATAGCAATTCTCTGTTTCCAGAATGCAAGGTAACGGATAGGGGACACAGAACTGCAGCTACAAAAGTAGGCAGGGGAAGGACGTCCAGAACAGCCTCATAGGCCTGATAAGACATTTTGAACCTGGCCTTGTGAGGGCGCTGGGAGTGAGAAGCCTTGAAAGGTTCCAGGCAGGAGCGCAGAGTGCTTCCCCAAGAGTTTGCCAACCTGCTTCTTGCAGTCAGGGGCTCACTCACTCTGCCTCCTGTTTTCACGGCAGCCTCAGGCTCTTCACTCAAGGAATTGTCACTTCATGTTGAGAACAAGCAGAACAACAAATTCTCAAGAGAAATCTATGCTTTCCTCTAAGTGTTGTTGGCAGAATGGGAGGAAAGAAACTTGACACAAGATATTTGGCGCTTTGGGGACAAACAGTGTATTTTGCATATAGCTGCAGGCATTGGGAAGTCTTGTTGATGCTTAATTACGTTTGCATGGTTTCATGACAAATGCTGAGGTTACAGTTTGTTGGGTGACATGTGTATCTTTAGCCTTGTAAGGATGCCATTTACCCTTTCTAAATATTAATCCTCAGCAGCAAATTAAATTTCACTGTGATCTGAGAAAGGGCTTCTGAAGCAGCAGACAGAATGAAGGGAGAACAGTTCTACTCAGCAGAGATTGTGTGGCTGTGCAGAATTCCCAAGGGTGATGGTACCACAAAATATCAGAACACACCCCAAAACAGCAGCTGCAGGGCGAAGCATACCGTGTTGGGTCAAGACAGTTTGCTTCTATCCATTTGCCCATAGTGGTCACGTGGTACATTGGGACAATCTATCCTCCTGAACATCAAGCACTTCTCTGAAAAATGAGGCATCAAACATTATCTTCTGGCTCCAAGGCTCTCCTGCCTCAGAGTCCCTCCCTCTATTTTATCTAAATTTTTTAAAAATTTATTTAGGACAGGATCTCCATGATTTCACTACACAGATCACACTCGTAGTGATTTTCCAGTTTTCAGCCTCCACAGCACTGGGATTACAGGCACCCGTCACTGTGTCCAGTCTCAATCATTGTCTTGGCGCACTCCGTGGGTGGGGCTTGAATAATTTTTGATGATGTTTGTTACCTCTTTCCGCATGAGATTTGATTCAGGTTACAATAAGAAGTGTGGCCAGATTAGAGCCCTAACAAAGGCAGTTAACAAGCAAAGGTCATTTGATGGAGGCTGCAGGTGGGGACAAATGTGCTGGAAACCTCAACTAAAATGGAGTTTTCAAGCAAGCGATGATGGAGAAGTTTGAGCTTCCTGGCTGCCAATAAAAGAAAAGGCCCCTGTGCTCGGGAAGGCTCAGAAGGAGTCCTGGTGGACAGGAGAACCAGCGTCATGAGCACCTCGGCAAGCAGGATAAGGCGTGCTTCTAAAAAGATGCAAGATATTCCACATGCAGCTTTTGTTTGTTTTCTCTTTGAGAGAGCCCTATTTTCTTTGGCAGAATGAACAGATGTGTTTCCAAAACTGATGGAGGGTGGCGAATTTAAGGTTTGCTCAGAGAATCTTTTATTCAGCAGAGAGTGCTGTGAAACCTGAGCCTCCCCACCCAGGCTCCTCCGGGCCTGCCTGCTGCGGGCACCAGCACATCCCCACTGTAGTGGGCTCCAGCCTCCCCTGGTGGGCCTGTCCTGCATCTCTTGCTCTGCCAGCCCATGCTCAGCAGTGAGCAAAATCTACATCCTTATGCAGAAGCTGCCTGGAGCCGTTTCAGGGACCTAGAACCAGACTTTGGAGTAACTTTCTTCTCCCCATCTAGATACCCTCCAGAGGGCCTTGGGAGCCTACCTTTTCCATTCCAAAGCAGGTGGAGAATATGTCACATGCTGAGCAGATATTCCTCACAGCAACCTGGTAAAACCAGAGAAAATATAAACTCAGTTTGAAAATAGGCAAGTTTCACATTTTGCGGCTGCCTTGACAGAAACACATATCTGCTGCTGAGCTGTGGCAGACACGGAAAACCATCCTTCAAGCAGCTATGGTTTTGACTCTGCATAAATTTGGCAGCTGCTCTGGGAGCTGAGGGCTCTGAAATCGCCTCTCTTTCCTCTGCCTGTGCTAGGAGCTTATGCTGAGAATAAGGTAGCCATGTGGGCGCTCAGACACTAGCAGAATAGAACTCAGAGCACTGCAGAAGCATCTCGTGCTTGTGTGTGTTTAACCTAGAGTTGGGAGCCATGCTAAATTAAGAGCTTAGAGCACTGGCCCTGTATCCATCTTTCATGTCGTGTGAGGCATAGAAGTGCAAAGGTTTCCCCATAATGTAGCCAGGCTGAACCAAGGATGGAGACTCCTGGAAGGCTCCAGTTGCCCCACATGTAGCCTCAAGACAGGTGGGACTGAGGCTTTGGGCATTTCTTAACTAGGAAAGCCTAAGGACTCACAGTTACTACACTCACTTTTGCTCTTCCTGTGTGCTGAAATTTCTTCCTTTAACCATTAGTTTCCCTTCTGTCTACATTAATTCTGCCTCTTATTTTCATTTTGTGTCCTCTTTGAAATTTCTCTGGATTACCCACGATAGCAGTAAGCATAGAATTGCAAACTCAGTGAGGTTCAATGCTGGAAAGGCACCAGAGACTTCACTACCCCTCTTCTTCAAAGGAAAGAATTCCTTAAAGGGTATCTCTTGCTGGTGCTTGAATATTGCTGGTGATGGGCAGTTCACTACCTACTGTAGAGTACACTGCTTAGGCACTTTGGTTCTGGAACCAAATAGAGTTAGGATGGATGTTGGCACTGGCATTTATAATCTGCTTTCCTTTGGCAGTTTTTGTAATCTCTTTGTCTGAATGTCTTTATCACTAAAATGCAGTTAATAATAGTACTTAGTTTATGGGATTTTGTTCCTACTCTTGGGTTTGGACTAAGCTTTTGAAAGGCTGCCATTTGCAAAAGAGACTTAGTGGAATTTGTCTTTTCTTATTCCACTTTTAAAGATGTCAAGATTTATAGATATTTGAACTGTGAAATCAAGCCAAATGTCTATATAGACTGATACAGACCTAAGCTCCACTCTGGACAGTTGAAGTCTGGCATGGGCTTGCTTAGGCTGCTGGGATAAAAATTCCATAAGCTGGGAGGGGTAAGCAAGAGAAACACATTGTCTCTGGGGAGTTGTTTCCTCCTGAGGGTGTTGAAAGAAGAATGTGGTCAAGGGCTTTCTGCTTTGCTTATATAAGTCTCTTTCTAAATCTCTGTCTGTCTGTCTGTCTGTTCCCCCCTGACTTTCTCTGCCTCTCTGTCTCTGCCTCTCTGTTTCTCTGTCTTTCTAATTTCTCTAAATTTTCCCATCTCAAAAAGATTACAGTCATCCTGGATTGTGGGCTGTCCCTAATAACCTTATTTTAACCTGATGACCTCTATGAAGACTCCTTATCCTCAAATAAGGTCATACTCTGAAGAATTAGTAGCTAGAATGCCAAGATATCTTTTTTTTTTTGTCTTTATTTGTGGAGGACGCAGTTCAGCCCCTGATGGTGGGTGGTAGACAAGGCACCATCAGTGTTTGGCACCCAGAGGCCTCCTACTGATCCAGATTTGATGTACAGTTGGACACATCTTTGGACCTGCATTTTCACAGCTGTGCTCTGGTTGCATGACTTGGAGAACTATCAAGGTCCTTTCTAGCCCTGAATTTGCAGGGTTCGAGCACCTATTTGTTTGACATGAGCTGATAGAGTCAGAGGGACAGCTCTCAGTGTGTGGCACAGTGGTTTCTGAGCGGGGAGTAGGGTGCTGCTGGGTTACACCATCTGGTTGCAGGAAATGGATGGCAAGTTTCTGCAGCTCTGGAAGGCTCCTTTCTTCCTCTAACACCCTGTTTACAATCCCGTTGCTTGGGGAATGGCCCTATTTTAGCTGCAGTGCTGTATTTTTAAGGTCTTAAAAGCTCCATAAAACAATGATTTTGGGTGAGGTAGCTGAGGAATTCAGGGACTTTAGGAACTTATTTGTCGTATTTCATAAAAATAAAGCAACTTTTACCTTTTATGGGAATAGACATTTTCAACTGAGAGAGTTGTATATTTTTTTTCTTCCTGCACTCTAATTCTTAGAATAGTCTGGCAAAAATTGTACCCAGTAGAGTCCTTTGTGCATTTCTGCCTTTTGACACACTCTCGTAGCCACTGCAGCGTGGTTTTATTTTTGTTAAATGATAGAGTTTAAATGCTGATCCATTTCAGCAGAGCACTGAAGCCATCAGCATATAATTGCATTAATATTAATTCTCTTTTCAATGAGAAAGTCACTTTGTAATCACTTGTTATTTAACCCTGACTGCAACCTTTCCAAGAAAAAAGAGGATGTGTTGACAGATCTGCGTGTGCTCTCAGATGAGCCAGTGTGGTGTCTTTCCATTCAGGGTCACCGTGGGGAAGACATGGGGCGCTTCTCCATCACACAGCATGGTACTGGGGACACATCAAGATTTTCATAAAAGAAAATGGAAAGTGGTTATTGTTGGATTTAAGAATCTAGACCCAGAGACAAGTTTAGAATTTCTGATGTTTGTCAAATATAACTAGGAGAGTCTCTCCAAACAGATGTACCCTGGGTCACCTCTCATGCTGATATACTTAGTTGATGGAATTGCCAAAGTTTTCTCCTGGAGAAAGCAGCTTCTTTTGGGATTTGGAGGAGGCTGTCTGCCAATGGGAAAAACAAAACAAAACAAGACAAAACAAAACAAAAACAAAAAAAACCCAAAAAAACCCTTCCCTCATAGCTCCCTCCAGCGATCTAGGAGGAGGGAGGGCCAAGGCCTCCCAGTTATTGGTACCTTGGCTGGGAGACTGCTGCTTTGTCACATCTTGCCCTAGGAACAGCATGTCTGGCGACATCCCTTCTACCTGAAGTGAAGCGAATGCTATAGAAGTCTGAGTATGGTGGAAAGTTTCAGAAAAGAGTATTTTTCATCATCCAACATCTCATAGCCCAGCCTGACTCTGGGAATGACGAGTGTCTTGGTTACTTTTCTCTCATTGCTTGGACAAAATACCTGACACCCCAAGTTAGGGAAGGAAAAGTTTATTTAGCTCACAGTCTGTGGAGGTTTCAGGCCATAATCAGTGGGCTCCGAGGCAGAGCGGCACACGGCAGAGGACAGCTGTTCATGGTGACAGAAAACAGCAAAGAACAAAGAAGGGAGCAGTGTCTGCAGCAGCGAGTAGGCCTCTCTCCCTTCCTTATACTGTATTCAGATGATCTACCCCAGGATAGGTGCAGCATTCACACTCATAATCTCAGCATTGGATCATTAATTTATCATAAACTCTAAAAGCCTGCCTCAATGACTGCATGAGGCTTCGGGCGGTGGGGGGCAGCTAGACACAAACTATGACAGTGAATAATTTAGGCTGTGATTGGACACTTTGCTTTCATCCTTGGTGTGCAGAAGTTAGTGATGTGAGCAGCAGGGACCATGCTCCTAAGGTGTGAGCACTGGGGAATTCAGGGCCAAGGCCCCTACCTCCAGGCCAGATTGCTCTACCTCTCATGGTATCATAACATGGACTGCATTGTGAAAGCTTCTAAAAATTTTGATCAGAGGCAATCAATTTTAATATAAAATCAATATAAAATTAATGTGAGATTAAAAAATGAAGTGTTGCAATCACTACAAGATTTCCCCTTTCGTCTGTGTCGTGAGGCCATCCCACCACAGGGCTTCCCCTTGGTGTGCCTCCCAAGACTTCCTGTCTCTGAAGGCAAGCCAGTCAGCACCTTGCTGCCAGGAGCACTGTGGGGTCTGCTGAATGGAGAATGTAATGCCTCACCTTGGGAGGAGGCTGAGTGGCAGGTGAGAATTCTACCACAAAACCACCAATGCTGGGAGGAGGCTTAGTGAGCAAGCTGCACTAGGACCTGGGCAGTGTGTGATGCAGCCCCTGTATCAGTCCAGGCTCTTTTGAGGGACAGAAGCAACAGAAAATCTACGCATGAGTATGCAACAGTATTCATCAGGTAGCTTTATGGGCCCAGAATCTGGACAGTCCACAGTGGCTGAATGCATGCTGGAGAGCCAGGGAATCCTGGAGCTGCTCAGTCCAAGCAGATGGAAGTCACAGAACAAGAGGGATCAAGGAGGCAGCCCCAGCGGGAGGTCAGGGGCCTGGAAGCTCACTGCAGTATCACTGGTTTGAGTCTGCGCAGAAGTGGGAAGAAACTGATGTTTGCAGGCAACAGCAGAGACTGGAGCGATTCTGAAACAGGAAAGTTGTCTACTATCTCTGCTCCTTTTATCCTATCCAGGCTATAACCCTCTTGGTTCATGCCACCGCATGCCAGGTGGCTTCTCCTTTCATGTTGCTGGCCGGCTTGTCAACAGTCACCGACAGATGCACCTGACACGTGCTGCACTAATCTGCAAGGCTTTTCCTGCTCCATTCTTGTAGTAGCACTGTGATTAACCATCACTCATCCCTTGGGGGCAGCTGCGAGGCAGGGGATGCCCCCTTTCATGATGCTCACCTGAACTGGGGTTCCGGTAGCTCTGTCATTTCTGCACAGGCAAGGGGTTGGTTGTTCTGCCTGTGTTCTGCTCTCCGAGTCTCTTCCTCCCAAGAAAATGGCACAGCTTGGATCTCTGTTGTCCTCCCCTCCCACTCTTCCCACACAGGGAAGGAATAAAGTTGGGGCTTCAGCTGCAGCTGTTCTGAAGTTTGACCCTCACGTGACCCAGCTGGATTGGCCTCCCACGACCGCCCTCCTTCTTGAGGGAACAGTTCTCTGCTCCCAGCCACCCTCTGAGCACATGGACAGCAATGCTGCTGATATCATCCTATCTGGGCAGGTGGGGAAGCCTGTGAGGCCACTGCCCATCTTGTGGAGTCCAGCTGGGTACACGGCTGGCATGTACAGGCCTCGGGCCAGAACTAGAGTCACATGGCCATGAACCCACTGTGATTCTTACTCTTGGGCACTGAAGTTCCTTGAAAATCACTGGAGACACACAAGGAAAGCTGACTTTGCTGAGACCCAGGATTTGGCATCTGCACAGCAGGACATCCATATGCGTTTTGATGAATAATTAAATGAATGAAGGGCTGAAAGGCTGCTAGGAAGGAATGTCCAGGAGGAAATGTGCTCTGGGGAGGAGACCTGGGGAAATCAAGGGAGAACTTCTGGAAATGACTCTGCAGCTCCAGCCACGCTGAGGAGAACGGGAAAGGCTTCTTGCAAGAGAGAAGCCTCAGGGCTGAGAGAACGGGGGCAGAATGGAAATGCGGCTGAATGTTTAAAAAAATATTTCTTTAGAAAACATATTTTGAGTGTTCCTTTCCTCGCTTTACTTTCCCAGCCCTTGCTTGCTACTGTCTCTTTTTACCACTCCTCCCATTTCTCCTTTGATATTATGATTTTTTTTTTTTTAAATAGGCAGAGAGAAGGGCTGCATTTTAAAGCTGATCTTGCCTGCCAAGTTGTGCTCCCAAGTTCTCTAAGCTCCACATGCAGCCAAAATAACTTTAGGGTGAAGTTCATTAATAATGTGCATGGAAAATCACACCCTCTGTTGGAGGCCTGCAGAGGGGGGCTTTGCCCTTGTCATCCGGCTTCAGGAATGGCGGCTCACAAGTAGGCCACTGTGTCCCCACAGCTGATGGTGTGGAGCTGTCCACACAGGTGTCTGTCCTGTGGTGAAATTTCTCCCCCTAAGACAGGGCTCAGATGTAGGAGCCTGCTCTCTTCAAATCTAATTGCCACGAATCTTTATTTCACATTCCTGGATATCCTGAGTCATGAGAAAGGGATCTCCAACAGAAAGGCACGTAGCATGAGTAAGAACATTAGTTTTAATTAAGAAGTCTGCTGCAGTGATTACAAATAAATTTAGCACCACAATGATTGTGTAGGTACTCAGAACAAATCTTCAGACAAGTCAAGCAGGCTTTCTTTCCAGAAGACTTTGGAGGAGCCTGAAAGGGGTTGGTTAGTCTTCCCTGAGGAGGACCACACAGTCTCACTGGTGATACCATGATAGTTCAGTTCACAAACTTGATTTGTTTTATGATTCTGGAAAACATGGCTATATTTGTGTGGGAAAGATGGCCACTGTTTTGTCACCCAATGCAGAGTTTTCAAACAAAAACAAAATTTTGCCAAATGTTTCTGTTTGCAAATCAAATTGTATGAAAACAAAAAAGTTTGTGAACAAAGGTGCCACTATATTTCCCAGGAACAAATGCAGCTTGATTGATCTTATTCTAGGCAATATCTTCATGCCCTAGGATGTCAGCACATTTACATTTCCTGGCGTTTGGGGACCATTTGTTTCCTGCTTGGTCTTGTGTTTACTTGCATTATCCACTTCTGGCTTTCACCTAGGAGGTGCAATTTGGAGAAGGGTTTCCCTGTGGTCCTCCTCCTTATAGTGCCTGGTGCCTGTGTGTCTGGGAACCCGTGTCCACAATAGCAGCACTCCCCTGTGCTGGAAAGCTTCTGGTGGTCTTCTGGTCACAGCCATCTCCTGGTGCCACCAAATCTTCCTGGTGAGCTTGTGGCCCATTTCTCATGGTATCTGCTTGGCTGTTCTAGAGTACATTTTGAAAGGCTGTGTCATTGTGTCTTGCTGTCCATTAGGCCTCAAGTAACCACAGATGCATGATCCAAGGGTTTCATTACACTTATTTAAATAAGGACACAAAACCTGGGGAGGGAGAGAAAGGAATACTAAGAACAAAACAAAAACTAAACTGAGAGAGGCGTGGTCTATGGCAGACAGAGCCACTGAGCAGAATATGGTGAGTAAAAAGGAAAGATGATCATTTTACAGTGACACAAGCCAGCACTGAGTGACCTAGGTGCTAGTTGTCATTCCAGTGCTCTTCACAAGAACAATGTGGCCTGATGGTCATGCACAGACCTCTGCTTGCTGCCTAGGTTGACATCGCGAGTCTGCCACAGACTACTCAGGTATTCTTAGATGAGTAGCTTCTCTTCTCCATGTCTTTGATTCCCTATTTATAAAATAGGGCTATAGTATTACATTCCTCTTAGGACAACTGTGGCAATGGAGATAATATCTGTGAAGTATGGATCAGGATCTGCATCTTGCAAAGGCTCATTTATTCCTTCATCAATTTCCATGTCGTCACCCTCTGTTTTGCTCTAGTCATGGCCCCGTGCATTAATATTTAGAACTTTAAAAGAATTAATATTTAAACCTTTTGAAAACTTTTTAAAAATTATGAAGATAACATACTGAGAAGTGCACAAGACACAAGGGTAGAGGTCAAAATGTTATGAGTGAAACCAATATCCAGGTCAGGAAACAGAGTTTGGGCCCTTGAACTTCTCCAGCGTTCCCCTCTTGCCTCTGCATAGATCGCCATACCCTAACTTTCCAGCTCTCACCGTGTTTGCTTGTGTTTGCTCATTACACATCCAGGACAGGGCAGTGTGTATGTGTATCTGTCTAGGCTGTGATTTGAACATTTGTGTGTCTTTAATATTGGTGTTGAAATTCAGTCCCCAATGTAACAGGAGTAGGAGGCAAGGCCTTCAGGAGTTGATTTGGCCAGGAGGAATGTGCCCTCCAACCGGAGGGTCGTGCCTTGAAAGAGAGCTTGAGGGAACCGGTGGTGGTTTGTCCTTCTGATTTCCACTGTAGGAAGCCATGGTCTTATCCTGCTGCCACCTGAGGATGCTACAGAAGACAGCATCGGTGAAACAGAGCGGCCCTCACTGGACACTGACTATGCTGGCTTCTTAATCTCAGAATTGGCAGCTGTAAGTAAGTAATGAGTTTCTGATGTTGTAAAATACCCAGTCTCTATCAGGCATTTTGTTAGAATGACAACATCTTGTACAGATTAAGACTTCTCTCATTAGGCTGACATAGTCCTTTCAGAATTCAGTCTTGAAAGATTTTTTTTCCCCACAAACTTGTATATATGTATTTATTTTTAAAAATTTAATAATTTATTACAGCAAAAGACACATTGCCATTAATCCCCCTCTAAATACTTCCCCTTGGTTTACCTTTTGTTTTTGCAGATAGCTATAGATCATTCACGTCATTGCTGGGTAGAATTCCCTTGCATTCAAATAGCACTCTGTTAATT
>PVKN010015306.1:0-18613 GCA_004027915.1 Capromys pilorides | reverse complement strand
GAACTCAGTGGTGCAATGGGTTTGTGGCGTTTTGTGTATGCTACTGAGATTGATTTCATTTTATGCATCACTTAATGAAAATGAATCACTATCAAGGAAACATGGTAGTAAAGTGGAAAAGATTTCAGAAGTGAAAAGTGAAAACTCTTATTAAAAAGCAACTGCCTTAAAATTGTACTAAAATGTTACTGTTATAAAATCAGCATGGCATTGCCAATGAAATGGATTAATGTAACAGAATAGGAAATGCAGGCACATCCCCAAACACACCCAGTCACATCACCTGTAACAAAAGGGCCAATCACATCCACTGGGAGAAAGCATCTTTAATAAATGCTGCAGGAAAACCTGGGTTTCCATGTCCTGAATACTAAAATCAGACCCATAGCTACTGCTGTGCACTAAGCTAAAGTGAAAATGGATCAAAATGTTAAAATAGAAACCCTAGCTCTACTGGAAGAGAAAATTGGTAAAAATCTTGAAGACATGGGTATAGGGAGGTCTTCATGAACAAAGCCCAGACTGTAAAGGAAAAACTATAAAACATAAGTAAATGGGATTCCATTTTCTTAGAAAGATTTTGCACATCAAAAGAAATCAGCAACAAAGTGAAAAGACAGAATGGGAAAGAATTATGGCTAGTTGTCACCCCAACATAGGAATGATATTAAAACATATTAAAAAAGGAAGAAAAATGAAATCCCCAAATTCAAAGACCCAACCCCAAAATGAACATCTGAGATAAATATGCACTTCTGAGAGGAAGAAATACAAATGAAAAAAATGTCGAATATCAAGAGATGCAAATTAAAACAAAACTGAGATTTTATCTTACCCCTGAAAGAATGACTATCATCAAGAAGTCCACTAGTAACAAATGCTGGAGAGGTTGTGGAGAAAGAGGAACCCTTCTCCACTGTTGGTGGGAGTGCAGACTAGTGCAACCACTGTGGAAATCAGTGGGGAGATTCCTGAGAAAGCTAGGAGGAGAGGTTCCATTACACCCAGCTATTACCTTTATGGCTATGTTTCTAGAAAAATCCAAAAGATCATATCACAATTCCATATGTACACCCATGTTTATAGTGGCATAGTTTTTAATAGCTAAATGTTGGAAATAACCCAAATGCCCATCACCAGAGAAATGAATAAAAAGATACAGATAGATATAGATGATATAGATATAGATATATAGATCATATAGATATAGGAGAACTACACAGCTGGAAAGAAGACAAAAGAAAATTTTAAGTGAGATACATCTGACTTGCATGACGTTTCCCTAGTATGAGAAGCTGAAAGAGGAATTGAGAACCAAAACATACAATAGATTTTGTGATATGGTAAGAAACTGTTCAAAAGGAAAGAGAAATTGGGACAGGGAAGGCAGAAAACAAGCAAGAGAAAAGGATAAATGGCAACGACTTCGAGTGTAGTAGTTGATACATTTTGTCAGCCTGGCTGGATTGGCCCCACAGTTCCACACCCTGGGAGGTGAGGGCCCTGCCCCAGAGGCTGGGAGAGGCCCACTGTAGGCTCCATGGAGCTACCCCAGAGCGACTCAGCACAGAAAGTGGATATAAAGGGGTTGAGGATGGAGTGGTAGTTCCACTTCCTCAGAGGAACTTCAGCACTGCTGTGGCTTGGACTTCATCGTCTGGCTTGCAGCTTTCTGTCGCAGACTCTTCAGTCTCCAAGCAGATTCTTCAGCCTTCTAACGCAGACCCATCAGTGGACTGATAGAGCCTTGCATGAACGCTGCAGTGAGCTTCAGACCTTAGGACAGAATCCTTCTGTCTTGGGTATTCAGACACCCTCTGCACACTTCCTCATCCAACGCTACAGCTGAGTCATAAGCTTACCTTGCAATTCTTATACATTTGTACATGTTATATCTGTTCCTTTAGTAAAACCCTAATACAATGATAACAATACACAATACATTATTCATTGTTACTCTTCTATTATTTTGTTTCGAAATTCTAGTTCCTTGTTTCTTGTCTTTAACATAAAATTCACTTGAATTAAGTTTGACAAGATGCTGCCACTAGGTCACCACTGCTCTAAGTCCTCCATAGGCTCTCTCAGTGGTACCCAACCACTGGGTCATCACTGGTACCAAGGTGTGGCCTTTATAGAACAGTGGTTCACAGTAAGGGGTGAGCTGCAGCTGAGCAAGGAAAGGTTAATCTGTATTCATTGCAGGACCGCTCCTGCTGGAGGAGGTCAGGAGAGGCCAACTCTGCCATACTCTGTACACATAGGGGAGACAGGATCCATGCTTGCTATGAGACTCCAACGCCTGGTACTCTGAGGTGGCATTGATGTGGTGACTCTAACATTGGGAGTGACTGCAAAGAGAGCTCAACATTGGCAGATCAGCTTAACTGCACAGAGGCCATAATACATGGATTCCTTGTGGACTCTTATCGCACCCTATCAGTGAGTGGCCAGTGACACTAAGCGTCATCTGATGACAGGTTTCTAGTGGCAAATGAGCCAATGCACTTCAAGTGTACAGCCCCATCTAGCAGCGGCTGTAGGTCCAATCTAGCCCTCCTGGCCTACCAGTTGCTCTCTCTGCCGCTTTTGTCTGCACCTCTTTTCTTAACTGCACACTCCTCATCTCAGTCAGTGTTGGCACAGCCCCAAGCTAAGCTCTACCGAGAGCACAAGTGTAGCTCGACAGTTTATCTGAAAAGAAGGAAGCCCCCAGGGATGACGCAGCAGAAGATCCTAGGACACCCAAGAAGGAAAAAGCTACATTTAAAATCCTGAGTGTCCTGTTTACAACATGGTGGGCTGTGACAGAGGCGTCGTGTCCTCCAGGTCTGGTTTGCATAACGCGTGGATGCCAGCCATCTAGCAAAGTCATGACAGGATCAAAGCAGTCTTGGCACCTGGAGGTTGGCCACATGAACACATTAAAAGACATGCATTTGGGAAAACAACACAGGAGCACAAAGGTACAAGCAATTACTTAAGCTCCTAATATAATCATCTATAAAAGAGCAGAAGATTTGAGGCACAGTTGTTAGAAGGGATTATGGAATCACCACAGTATACAACTCAAACTGATGAATCAACCTGTGTTGGAAACAAAGGAAATCGCCTTGGATTATTGGAATATATTTTCCAGGAGAAAGTGTGTGGGATACACTTTTGGTTGTTGCCGAGCAATGCTGCAGCCACAGAGCTGTTCACCTCTGTGAATGACTGCAGATGAAGAAAATTGCATTGGTTTTTATGCCAATATAAACATGGACAACACAGCAGCCATGACAGGAAGTCAGGCTTTCTATTTTCCAATGCAGGTTGAAGAAGTTTCTTCTGAATTTGAGTCCTCACACTGTGTCATGTACGAAGAGACAGAGGCCACCAAAAAATGTTTTGATAATAATTCTATACTATTTTGTGTTGTGATGTTTCTTCCACTTCTACTTTGATGTGCTTTTATCTGAAATTGGAAGGAAATGATACAGATTTCTACACACACACACACACACACACACACACACACACACACAAACTACCTGCACTTGAGTAAAATTCTCAACCACCTTTTACTGCATTCGCTGAGGGCATCCATTTCTGTAGCTATATGTGAGGATGACAGAGTGCATACTTGTCATAAACATAGATTTACATGAGTCTCTATAGATAGATAACTGGACATGGTTTTGAAGTTATAGGGACCTTCTCTTGGAGAAGCAATCACCATGGGGTGCACATTTCAGGGACACAGAATGGAGGGTGGTGCCTGCTGACTAGTGTGACATGCTCAGTCTTCTCAAAGAACACAGGACCACTTGTAGGGGGAGAGATGAGTTCAAGATGGCAGTTAACATGCTTAGACTTCAATCCACATTGGAATTTGGGGGGGGCAATGCATGAGTGCTGGGATTGTTGACATGTTCCCACATTAGCAGAGACAGAATGAAAGCCTTCCTCCTCCCAGGTGACATGTGATCATCTGTCTCAACTAGGAAAGGACTGCGGGAAAAGCTGTCCACAGAGACTTCAGACCTGGTACACAATGGGCCTGCAGCCTATGAGAGCCGGCCATGTGAATGAATTCTGACTACAACAAAAGAGGGTCAACTATTTGCAATGGCAAATGATGGTGGCTTTCAAATATTCTTCTTCCCCCCTTTATTTTCTGTATTTACTACAGGATCTACAGGGTCTCACTACGTAGATTGGACTCAAAGCAATCCTGTTTTCAGCCTCGAGGCACATACCACCATGCCCAGTCTCATTTGCCAACTCACTGTGCCCCAGGGGCGAGGCTGGCACAGCAGCTGGAGATTGAGCCCCGGCCACTGTGCGCTGCCTCAGCAGGTGCTTTAGTCCACTAAGCTATCAGGCCAGCCCTCAAATATTCTTGAGTCAAATTAGAGTATATATATATATATATATATATATATATATATATATATATATATTCTGTTTGAAAGGAGAAGCAGAATATTCCAAAGTTATTTGAGAAGCATTTTCTGTTGACAACATACTGTCTTTGTGAAGCTGTGTTTTTTTGGAGTAGCAGTAATTGAAATGAATCACTGAGTAAGTGGACTATAAACAACACGCTTTAGGTGTCACTGTCTCTCTCATCCTAGATAGAAGTTTCTAGTTACCAGGAACCAGTCTAGGAGTCTCACTTACTCTGCTTTAATGTGAATTATAGAATTATTTCATTACATATCTCAATGTAATGGAACTAGTGGGAATAATTTATGTAATTAGCATGAATCATCTCAAGACTGATGCCTTATGCCAAGGAATAGTTAGCTTCCAGGACACTGGCTTCTGGTGCCAACAGTTGGGGATTCCTGGTGTACAGCATTTCATACCAACTATACATTGCAAAACTAAAACCAACTGATATCTTTCCTCCAAGTTTCCTTTTAAAAATGATTGTGCTTTAAATGGGAATTCAAGAGTAGGTAAATTTTCTCCATTCAAAATTAAAATCAACTTTTTCTACAGATTCAAGATTAAAACATATAACCTTAAATTTTTATAGACATTTGAAAAAACACATATCACCTTAAGATAGACTTACTGTGAAATTTCGGTCTAAACACACACACAGAGAGAGAGAGAGAGAGAGAGAGAGAGAGAGAGAGAGAGAGAGAGAGAGAGAGAGAACAATGAGATAATAATTAAGCACCTGTCTTAGTTACTCTTCTGTCATTGCTGGGGCAAATACCCAATACGCAAGCTTAGGGAAAGAAAAGTTTATTTAGCTCACAGTTACTGGAGGTTTCATAATTTAAAGCAGCCTGAATTACGGGGACTTGGCAGGGAGTGACTGTGGGGCTTCTCCAGTCTAGAGTTCAGCACCAAACCCTTTCCTAAATAAAATGGCAATGCCCGCTAGCCCACTACTTCCCTACAGGCCTGTCCCCTGGGCGCTGCCCCACCACCCACCACCTACTGACTCCAGGAGATCACAGCGGACACAGCGGCTCCTCTTTCACCACTGCCCCTGACTGCGCAGATTCTGAGTCAAAGCCAGGTCTTCCTTCTCCCTGGCGGAAAAGATTAATTCCACTGAGTCCTCACACTTGGCTGCAAAGCCACCTTCTGGGGGCACCAGGTCTCAGGTGCACTACGGTCCGCTATTTTTCTGTGTCTCGCATCCTGCCTTCTTCTCCGTCGGTTCGCTCCTGGTGTCCACGTGTCCTCCACTCACTGCAGATCCTGCAGGAAGGAGTTGTTCAATCCCTCCTGGATAAGCTGAATTCCCCGTGCCTACCACCCCTCTCCGCTGCTTGTTCCTCTCTTTTGTATTTTCTGAGCTGTGGAAGCAACCATTCAGCATCAGGAGACCCAAGGCAAGGGCCGCGACAAGCCCAGACATGTGCCTGTAATCAAAGAAGCTATCATGCAAAGTATTTTTAAAGTCCCTTTTCTGTTCATCACATGATCGTAGGTAAAAACTTGAGAGCAACTTCGTCTTTTAATTAAATGTTTTCTTTTGATTTCTCTTGCACAGTTTGCCCAGTTCCGTACAATGTTGTGTGAAAATCCACTTTCACAACTTTGCAAGGAGGTTGAAGGCGAGTCATCCAGTACTGTGGCTCCCTGTAGCACCTCGGCCTGTGTAAGCATGCAAGGCCTCAATGCCCGATGAGTACGCAGAGACGCAACCGGCAGAACAGCGCAGAATGAAAGCCCTGACTCACGTGAAGGAAACAGCACGTAAATAAGTATCTGGCTAGCTAAGATGCTATGAAACAGCGATGTGCAGCTCGAGGGTTCTGTAGCAGAAGACGCACCCAGCCAGCACACCTCACTTGCCCAGGGGACACTTCCTGTCACTTCTGCTTCTTGCCCATTGTAACAACCAGTGAGACAGCCGAGTACTCTGCTTCTCACTTGCGACTCTACAGGACTGTCCCTCCCTGAGTCTTTGGGGCCTGCCATTTTTCTAGTCCTCATCTGTGCCTGTCAATATAAAATATATCTGCTTCCAAATCCTTGGTGCATTTGTGGTGTTTCTGTTTGCTGTGGCCCGGATGGGTTGGCCGGGAAAATCAACCACGCTGACCTCTTGGTCATCACTTGTGGCATTTATGGCACAGTGAGGGCCTCACTAGGTCCCAAAGGGAAGCCAGGCTCTGAGATTTCTTGAGTGCCCTTGGAGGTCTGCAGGAGGGCTCCCAGCTCATCACTCCAGCAGGTCACACTGGACCCACACAGAGGAGGACACAGCTTGCCCATGTGCCTGCTGCCTGCCTGCCTGCCTGTTGGTGGGCCTCTGGGGGCAATGGCTTCAGCATGCACCCACTCAGCTTGAGGAGAAGGAGGCCTTATCATCTCCTGTCAATCAGGGCTAGCCTCCAGGGAAGGAGACTGGAATGCTTCACTTCTGAACAACAGCTGAATAGTTCTGTGGTTGCCTGTAAAAGATGGTGACAGTGACAGACCACTCCCTCTGTGCTCCGGTCAGGAGCTGGACTGTTCTCTCCACACCACGAAGCTTGATTGGACCCAAACTGTTGTTCTATGGATGCATCAAATAATGGAAAATGAGAACAGCCATCTCTGTTTCTCTGTCATCCAGATGGCTCCAACATTGCCCAGAGGCAAGTGACCAGACAGGCATCGTCATCACAACTCTCTGAGGGCCACCACCCCCGACTTTGTCTGCTGCCCCATTGCCTAAGGGCATATGACACATACTTGGGAACCAGAAATGACAACTAATTAGGATGAAGTTAAACTGATGTCAAATTGGTGTCCCCTGCATCTGAAGACAAAAGAGATCTCTTCTTCCTGAGAGTTCTGCCCTCCTTGGTTGCTGCAGTCGCTGCCCATACCCACGGCGCTACTCCTCACTCCCAAGTCATCTACCTCCAGCCAAATGGACCTGTCCCAGCCAGCTGCCACCTGCATGTTCCCACAGAAGACCCCTCTGCATGCCTACCCTGGTCAGATGCTGTCACCTAGCTCCTGCCTGAGATGACTTTGACTCTGTTCAGCATGGAAACATTGCCACATTTTGCCTGATGATATGGGTCCCCTGACAAATGGGTTGCCATGACCTTTCCCAAGGTCACTCTGCCTAGAAGCAGAAAATCCAGCAAAGAGAAATGAAGTAACTTATTTAAGTACTCCTCAGAGACCTCAAAGAGGGGGTGGCAAAAAGGCCTCCAACCACTGTTACTTAGACATAAAAGATATTCCTTTGACCCTGGTGCTGATGAAAATCTATAGCCTTTATTGTACAAAAAGCACATGATATCTATAAGAAAATATAGTCTGATAGTTGAACATACTATCTGGCTAAAGACCAGTGTGTGCATCATAAGGGCAGTGGGTACAAGAACTAAATGTCCCTTTCAGTCAAAAGATAAGAACTTCTAAAAGCTCCTATATCCCTGTTGTGAGCCAATGTATAACTTCCTACTTGACAACGAAAAAGAATACTCTTAAAATCCCTAGGGCAGCGGGAACTCTTGCCTCTTGCCCCTTCTTCCTGGAACCACCTGGCAGCCTTGGAGGACATCCCACCAACTATGGGCTTCTGGGTATACACCAGTGCCCCACAGTGCTTCTGGATGGAAACCTCTCCAAGCAAAGGCACCACGCCAACCAGTCTCCCTGCTTAACCCTGCATCAGCCCGAGACAGATAACCACAACCCCCAAATTCTGAAAACTCTCCAAACAGAGTATGGGTCATTCAGCTTACATCCATGTTTTCTGTCACAGAAGCATGAACAGGCATCCGGCCACACATCAGCCATGGAAAGCAGGACGAGATCCTGACAAACTGTTAGTCACTGGGGAATATATCTCTCCTTGCAATGAAAGTATGGCAATTCACAATCCATGCACTCTTCTTAGACTACAAGCACCAAATGCCGCCAGGTTTGCATGTCTAGATTTGAAAGATGCTCTCTTTTGCCTGGTTGGTCCCATAGGAAGATCCTGAGACAAGAGGAAAAGGCCAGCTTGCTTGGACTCAGTTGCTGTAAAGATTGAAGAGCTCTTCCACTATCCTAGGGGAGGCTCTAGGAGCAAATCTGATCACTCAGAAACAGGCCACCTCTCCATTCTTTCCAGCTCCATCATGCTCCCCCAAGCAAACAGTATCGGAAGCCATGACAGACTCAGCCAGGAATTGACTGAAGCATCCAGAGACCTCAGAACTGTAAAATACACATAGCCTGTCTGTTCTACTCAGGGTTTTACTAGAGGAACCGATATAATACAAGGAATAGATATAACACAAAATGTGCCAGTCCCAGAGTCAGATGGGGAAGTGTGCTGAGAGCGTCTGCCCACTGCCCGCTGAGGGATTCAGTCCCAAGGCTTTTATACTGACTGCAGTGTTCCATCCCTACCGGTCTCTACTGATCTTAACTGGTTTCTATTGGTTCCTAACAGCTGTTGGGACTGAAAAGGAAGGCAGAAGAATCTGCTACGGAAAGCTGAAGGGTCCAAACTAGAGGCTGACAAGTCTGTGCAGGAAGCCAGAAGATAAAGTCCAGACTGAGTTATTCTGGGGTAGGGCCCTCATGGCTCACAGTGTGAAACAGCCAGTTTGTAGGGTCCTGCACTGCAAAAGTCAACCTTCCATATGGCCCACCCTTAACCACTGGCAGTGACAAGAGGCCTACGTTTGGAGAGATAACTAAAAAGGACGGACATATACTATACAGACCACGGGCTCTGACAGAAGTAAAAGCAAAAGGCATAGCCCTACAGAAACTGCTTGTGACTAACTTCTTAAACTTTAGCTGAAGGACTCACTATACTTGTGGACACTCCTGCATGCACATATAATTCAGTCACACATTACCTCTAGAGTTCCTCAAGTTTCAGAAATCCTGCCTTACATCCACGATTCCGGAGTTAAGAGTCCAGTCAGATGATTCCTGGGGAGTTTATCTGGACTAGACAGCTCCTCTGAAGCTGACTAGGAAGGGCCAGCATCCTCAGAGGCTGACTCTGGTTGCTCTGTATGCTGCCAGTCCACGTGCAGCTGAAGCCTGAAGACACTGCTGGCAGGGTTGCCTGTAACTCAATGCATTATCCCTTGAGTTTGTGCCCTTTCGGGATGATTAGCCCAGTCGCTTCCTAAACTCATGTGAACTTGATGTTGTCCTGTCCCTGCTCTCCTGCTAGCTATGGATGTCACCTTAGTACTTAGTGCTGAGGGTAGTTTTCCTGAGAGTAGCTAAAATGTGGTGAGTGTTCAGGCATCCTGGAAATGCTCCAGGGTCAAACTGATTCCCTGGCCAGAGTAGGGCGGGCCTGACTTCATAAAAACACCTTAGGGAGAAAACTTTTAATGAGGGAAAATTTTCCAATCTTTAGTACCTTGGTGAAGACCCAGTGTGGACCACTGACAGCCCTAGTGTTACTGCTTCTAGTTGGTCCTTCTCTCAGAAGATCACATGTCATACTCCCAGCAAAGATTTGCTTGGGAAGCAAAAGGGGGGATATAGCTGAAAATGCTCCCTGCCAGCCAATATACCTCAGTTGCATAGGAAACAGTTCGTGTTATTTATGTTTCTTAGAAACAGCTGGTGACTAATGACCCATACCTGTCACTGTTACGTATATCATAAGAACCAATCAAAGATGGCCACGTACTCTGCTTCTTGCTCATGACCCCATGAAAACAGTCATCCCTAAGCCTTTGGTACTTGACGTTGTTTTGAACCCATGTCAGTGTCCATCAATATAAAATAAAGCTTCCTCTAAATCCTTGGTGGCATTTGTGGTGCTTTTGCCTGCTCTTACAGTTGAATCCTAGAACTGGGTCAGAAAATGCCGTGAGGTTATTGCCAGTGGTGAAAGCTGTTGGGCAGAAGCCAACATGCAACTCAGTGTTGGAAATTATCTGCAGTGAATGCTATGCTGCAGAACGTTTTGAAATACACTCGTAATGAAATGCAAGAAACGTCTGTGTATCCATAGGAGTACTCAAAAACATACTTATTATGGCACTTCACTGCCTGAAATAAAAGTCACCACAGCAGGACTTTGGTCTTCTGACCATCAGAAGATAAAAGGTCTATAGAGGAGAGAGGATGTGGCATCGAGAATTTTACAATAATGATGAAACTTAAGAGTTAGGTTTCCTTTCAAATTGCCTACATTTTGATGATACAAAAAAGACCCACCAAGAAAGAAAAGAATCTAACAATTTGGAGCTATTCATTCATTTACTGAAATCTTGGCTTCAAACTGTTGAGTAGTTTATATACCATTCAAATACACGACAATTGATGAACTCACATATTTCCTGGTTGCTGAAGATTTCACAATATATGCCAAGTAAATTTTCCAAATGTGATATAAAAATATATGCCCTGGTAGAGTCAAAGACTAATTGCATCTATTTCAAAAAGTAACCCAAATGTCACCTTTGGCAATTGGTTCAGTAGTTATGCATTGATTTAAAATGTGGTAGAAGAACACCTGTTAACAGCACAAGAACAATTCTCAAGAGAAAAACAGATTTCTGACAAAAGGTTGCAAATTCACTATAAAGAAATGTATAGTAAAATCTTTGAGTTTCAGAAAGATGTGGCATTGGCCTCCTATACAGCAAAGAAAAGCAAAGTAGCCCTGATATTGTCCTTGTTACACACCACACTGATAAGATAGACAGTACAGCCAGACATGGTGGTGCTCAGGTGTGATCCCAGTGATCAGGAGGCCGAGGCAGGAGGAGCCTATTAATTGAAGGTTGTGCTACACAGTGAGCTCCCAGACTACATTATGGCAAGAAGAATAAAGTAATATTGATACTGCCAACACCACACCATGATGGTAAGGTTAGAGTGAGGCCAGGTGGGCTGGAACAGGTTTGTGACCCCCACATTGAGAGACTGAGTCTGGAGGATCCTGGGAGTTCAAGGTCAGTCTATGCTGCAAGGTGACTTCAAGGATGGTCTGCACTGTGTAACGAGACTCTGTCTAAAACAAGACTGATAGTAAATTCTCAACACCAATGATGTCAGAAATGGTCAGACTTTACAACAAAATGCAAAAGTGAATGCTGTTGATGAGTTATGCAGTACCTGTGTCGCTCACCAAAGGCTGCATTTTATTTGACCCTAAGCATTTGAGGCATAAGTAATTTCATAGTTCAGAAAGAAAATAAGCATGAAATATAGCTGACAATTTTTCTTAGTGGATTTGGACTGGGATTGATAATCTACATAGGAAGAATGATATGCATCTACTCAAGGAACTTTGCAAAAGAATTCTGTAGTAGACCAGTGGACAGACAGGTGAAACATTATGAGAGTCTCGTAAGAAAACAGGAAAACCAGCAAAATTTCAAGTATGTGCTATGACGAGGTAGGAAAACACAATGTATGTGCTTTCAAGTGATACTTATGTATGGAAGATGTCATTCTCATGTGTGAAAACTGCCTTAGGACTGTTAATTGAAGTAAAGATGAGTTTTGTGCTTGAGATTTTTTAATATTTTTATTGTAAAAATTTAATTCTGCTCCATTGTTATATTTAGTAAGCAAATAAACTATTAATATAAGATATAGCTCAGCAGTGGAGTGCCTGCCTGGCAAGCATGAGGTCTTAAGTTTGATTTCTGATACTGCCCTGAAATTAAAACAAAACAAAATAAAACAAAACAGTCCCTGGTTAATGTAGAAATGTTGATATTTGGTCACTCAATATATATTTGATATTTAATTGACATTTAGGTTTCTTGCTAAATTAAATGTTAATAATTTAATTACAATATTTTTTTCTTTTCTGTTTTTTGGATTTTAGTAAGGGTTTACAGGGTCTATAGGGTCTCACTACATGGATCTGACTTGTGATCCGCCTGTGTTCAGCTTCCCAAGAGCTGGGATTACAGGAGCGTGCCACCACACTCAGTCTTAATTGTAATCATTTAATAATTAATTGTTTTCTGGCTAAGTAGACATTGTATAATATAGCTGCAAGCTTCTGATAAGAAAGGAAAGGAAAAGAGGTGACAAGGATGGCTTGCCACACAGGACATGGGCTATCCTTTAGTCTTGAGTAAGCAAGACTTATGTATGGAGCACACAGTTATCATGTGCGAAGACTGACTTTGCTATGGCAATTGAAGCAAAGATTATTTGTGCGCTAGAGTATATTGCTTCTCGGCCTTTTGGCTAAGATCAAGAGTTTATTTGTATTTTGATTGTTCTTCGCTTAGATTTTATTTTTAGGCCGTTTGTGTTTAGCTCTTATCCACAGGTAACAGGTTGATGTTTGAAATGTTGTTTGTTCTATACACCCATTACATATTTCTGATATTTCTCTGATGATTTTTTTAATTATCTGTCAATTCGTGTTAGTGGCACAATGACGCCCCCTTTTATATTATAATTGTGCTGGCGTTCATCTGACTTTCTTGTCTATTAGTGTTGTACTAAGCCCGATGCACTAATGTTTAATGGATGTATGTTTGTGATTGTCGTATCTTCCTCTTGAATTATTCCTATAGCCTATATACAATAACCTTCTTTGGTTTTATTCTGATCAATTTGCCTTGCGTTTTGCTTGAAATTGGGATAGCTACTCCTACTTTTTTTTTTTTTTTTTTACAATTTTCCTGTTACTTAGAGTAGTGTTTAACATGATTTAATTCTTAATATTTGAATTTCATTTTATTATTGTTTTTGTGTGCTATATATTGGTGGTGGTTTTTCTTAATCCAACTTGCCCACCCGTGTCTTAATTTGAGGATTTGGACTCTTCATATGGAGAGTCACTGCTGGACGATGCTGACATTCTTGGCATTGCATTGCTTCACTGTGACCTGTGCTCAATCAACTCTGAGAAAACTGTTGTCATTATCATCTTATAAGAAAACTCTGTGCTTGACTCTAGTAACTGTTGTCATGTTTTGTAAATTTCCATCCATGTGTGCATTTGCCACATCATCGTCTGACACTGCCCCTCCTTTCACATGTGTGCAGGGCCCATTCTGCACTGTTGTCCGGTGCCTGAAGGCTGGGTGACATTCCTTGAATTTCTTATGCGTCAGATTTATTTTAACTTCTTGGATTTTGGTTTTATAGTTTCATCAAGTTTGGAATTTTGTTGCCTGTTTAACTTAAAGCAGCTCCCTTTCTGCCTTCCTTCCTTCTTTCTTCTGTTACCTACATGGTACTTCTTTATATAATCAGAAACCACTGCATCTTTCTTTTGCTTTAAAATCATATCTTTTTTTAAAAAATCTCTTTTAAAAATTTCACATTCCTCAGTTCAAAAATGTAATTTCTTCCAAGATTCTGGGGAAGATGGTCACAGTCTCATTTATGTGACAATAATGACCATAGTTGTGTGCATCATCTGAGGTGGGGTTTGCAAGTAAAAGCAAACCTTGCCAAATGAATTGTTCATAGACAGAACGTGTTCATGAACCATGGTATATTACTGTACTTCAGTGGTTCATTTTATTTTATTTTTATATCTGTAGCTTCAGTACTCCAATGTACCATTAATATAATTCAATGAAATGTCATTATCAAGAATAGGCGTTGTTTCTCTGTCTTTCATTTTTGTTCTTCACATGTTCATATTTACTTTTGGAAATATAAGTACTGAGGAATATTTACATCTATATTTACCTGCTAGTTTTATGATCACATTCTCTCTCTTTTTTATTGTGCTGAGAATGATTGAATGCAGGGCTTTTGAACTAAGCTCTATTCCCATTCATTTATATATTTTTATTTCTTCTTTTGAGACAAGGTGTCTCAAAAGCTTCCCAGGTGTGAGTCAAGCTTGTGATAATCCTTTAGTGACCTCCTAAAGTACTAGGACTGCATGCATGTGACAATATGCTTGGTTTATCGTTTATTTCTACTTGATTTGGTGTATTTCTCCTGATCATATGGTCTTCTAGCTTCATATAGGCATTCATTTTATTCAAGTATGGCCATTGTAAGTATTATAATTTTCATGCTTTTCTACGTTTTCCAAATGTTTGTTGTTTGTCCCTGACATGGCTATTCATTCTTGAATCAGTTTTATTATATTGAATTTGATTTTAATGCAGTTTTTGGAAAGGGATTGAACAGTTCTAGAGTGTTAATTTGAGAGCAATTCATGCCCACACATGAGACTACCTGTCTGGAATTCCAACAAAAGGATCCTTGAATTTATCATGATTTTCTCATTTCATCTTGTGAGAACCAAAGTTAACCCCTGACATCTGTGTGTTTCTGGAAGATTTTAGATAATAGCCATCAAACAACTTTTCTTTCTTGATGTTCTGTTAAAGCCTCTTAGACATTGACCCAACCCTTGCATAATTGTGCCTTCGACTAAAGTTTTAGGGTGCCTCCACAGCAGCTTCTGAACGTCTTTTTCTCTAATTCCTTGTAGAGCTCTATACATCCTGCCTGTGCATTCTAGCTTGTTGATCTTTCTGATTTCAACTTATTATGGTTTATTTGGCTTCCTCATTTCAGATACAGGCTGGGTTTTGCCTCCTGTAAAGAGTGATATCCTGGGAGAGTCACCTGGTTTGTTTCCCGATGCCTTGATTCACAGACTTGCAGTCTGTTGTACAAACAAATTGGTCTGTTATAGGCCAGAGTCAGAGTAAAAGCATGCTCTTTGCATTTTAGAAAGATGCACAGTTCTATTAAGGAACAATTGCTTGGAAAAATGACACAATTGGGAAGCAGAGATTTTAAGATGCATGATCAAGGAACTAGCGGACCTCCTAGACTCCTTGCTTTTACCATTCCAGGGTGCTAATACTAATATATTTTTCAGAAAATCCTTGTTTAACTCTCATCCTTATAGCTGAGTCATAAGAAATAGTTGTGTCTCTTGTCCATAGTGAGGATCATGAGCCAAAGAATGATTAACGTAGGGGCAGTGGACCCCTGTCATGCATGCCGCAGTGTGAGTACAAGAGCTGAGCTCACCCAGGATTCCCAGCATCCAGGCCCTGGGAAGCAGTGCAGAAGGGGTCATGCACATGAAAGGAGTAACAGTGTCAGATGACGATGTGGCAACTGCAACTCAGCAGTCATGACGAGTCTAGGGTTTTGTGTAGATGGTCAGTGTGCTGACTACGACAGGCAGAGTTGATGGATGAATGGATAGATCGATGATTTGATGGTGTCTTAGCTACTTTTTACTCATTGCTGGGACAAATACCTGACACTCAGAATGAAGGAAGGAAAGGTTTATTGAGCTCACAGTTTGTGAAAGCTTCAGTTCATATTCTGCTGGCTCCAAGGCAGCAGAAAACAATGAAGAGTAGAGGAGGAGCAGCAGCTGTGGCATCCATCAAGCCCCTCTCTTCCAAATTCTGTGCCAGCACAGAGCTCCTCCAAAGTAGCGTGGCTGAGAAGCTCAAGCTTCTCCAAAGACTAGGACTTCTCCAAGGATGCAGGGCAGGGTTGGGCCAGACTGGGCTGGGCACACAAAGTCTTCCAATCATATCCCAGGGCAGGTCCTCTGCATCCTGCAGGATGGGACCCCCACAGCCCGAAACCAGCCCAGCCCAGCCCATCAAGCCAAGCTTCCTCAAGTTGACACAATGTGTCAACTACCACAGATGGGTAGATGACTGGATAGATGGGTGGGTGAATGGGTGGATAGATAGATAGATGATAGATAGGTAGATAGATAGATACAACTTTTTGTGACTTTTAGTGCACTAATTTTTATTAACTCAATATTTTTGCTATGCGTTTCCTTGTGAAAGAATTGAAATATAATATACAGGGTGTGGAAAAGAGGTGTTCTAATTAAGAGACTGATCCTTTTAATATTATACTGATCACCTTGGCATATTTGAATCTGTAGTGTTATATTCAGTTGTTGGTGAAGAATTTGTGAAAGTAAGAGCGAGGAATATATATATATATATATATATATATATGGATTATGTTTGTACTGGATATATAATTTCAGCAGGAGCCCCCACAGGTAGGAAGCATACTCAGATGTCTTTTTCTGAGCAGGCCCAGATCTGGTAGTGCAACATTATCTGCTTATTCTGGTCATCACCAGATTCAAGAAACACAAGCTGAGAATGACTGCCATAGATTGTTGATTCAGGGAACATTGAACTCTTTCAGTGATACATATTGTTCATTTAGGGGCATATTTGTACTTGGTGATTTTCAAGATTTATTATTTATTTATTTATTTATTTAGTATTTAGGACAGGGTATATAGGGTCTCACTAGGTAGATAGAACTCTGTGATTCTCCTATTTTCCACCTCGCAAGCACTGGGATTACAGGTGAGCACCACCATGCCCAGTCTCAATCGCTGTCTCAGCACACCTCAGGTGTAGGGTCAGCCTGGCAGGCAAGGGATCGAACCTCTACTTCTGCACCTGCCTAAGCAGGTGCTTTAACTTGCTGAGTTATGTGGCTGGCCCTTAGATTTTGTGTTTCTATAAACTCCAAATTTGAACACTAAGAAATGATGACAGAAAAAAAAAAAGAAAAAGAAAATCTTTGAAAAAAGATAGAGATCATTCCATAAGGGTGGGACAGTCATTTGTGTCACTGAGTGCAATGGAAAGCTATGATGCCTTCTGTGTAATGAAAGTGCTGTGTCGCACACCCGAATGTCACATGGCAGTTAGACACCAACTACAAAAGCATCAGTGAACTTGGTGAAACTGAATGGAAAGCATATCTTGAGGGGAGATGGAGGACTGGAACTATATTTTACTTACTTTTTTATTTTTTACAATAGTTAATGCATTGCATAGTGTTGTCTTCATCATAGTTGATCAAAGTACAAGAGGCAGACATGTGGCTAACATATCATAGTGATCTTTGTGCACTGATGTTTATAGCAGCTCAATTCATGATTGCCAAATCTTGGAACTATCTTTAAGAGACAACGAATCCGACAGCTTCCAGGGATCAGGTTTTACTGTGCATAGTAAAGCACTGTGAGCCCTTCCCTGATCTCTCCAATGATGATTTTATTAAAATGACAATGCTTTCTTGGAGTATTTTCCTTTTACATCATCTTCCAAAGAAGGATAAAATTATGCAAAGCATCTCCGATACGTCACTTAGAAGAAGTGCCATTGTATACTGAGGCCTGGATGTAACAAGGGACGTTGTTACTCAGCAGCTCCCTGTTAACTGGCAAAAGGCAGCCATGTGCTAGCGTGAAAGCACAGACAGAAGGAATCGTGCAGCTTAGAGGTAACTTTGCTCTATGCTGCTGGTGACATCGTGGGAGATGTGAAACTGGTGTCTTTGCCTAGAAGAACACAAGGGTCATCTACAGTGCTGTGGTAGCAACTTTTATGACACAAAATGTAAGACAGGGAAACATGGTTTCAGTTACTAGTGTTGGGGCGCCTTGAATGATAGAGGCAACATCTGGATTCATACAGTTGTTTGTTAAAGAGCAAAACATCTCATTACATTGTATTATATGTCCAGAAGCTCTTTTTACCAAAGGAAGCAATAAAATGTTAGATTACGTCCTTCAAAGGCATCGTAAAAATTGAGACTTTAATTATGGATCACTTAATTTTTGACAGTTTTAAACACTTACTGATGAAGTTCAGGGGTAGTATCATATTTTCTTATGTGCTGGGATATCCAGTGGCTGAGAAGAAATTGAATTCTGGAGGCATTATAGCCTGCTTAGATGAAATTAGGCTGTTTATAAATTAAAAAAAGGCAGGAATGCCCACAGCTTACCAATATAGCCTGTCTTAACAACTTCATGCTTTTTACAGATTTTAAACTATACTTCCACTTACTGAACAAAACATACAAAGTGTAGTGAAAACAGCAGAAAGGGTGTTTTGTGAAAGCAAAACATTTGAGAGAAAACTGCAATGCTTTGAAAGAGATCTTGAAATTGGCTAGCTGAAATATGTTCCAAATGTAAAACTGTGTTTAGCCAAGTCTCCATTTGCAGACAATCCTACAAGACACCAGGAAATCTACAAGCAATTTCCTAACACCATGGATGTTACAAAGGAGAATTCAAGCAACAGATGTTTGCAGGCTTAAGATGGAGCCTGTGTGTTCATCTGTAGATGAAGCCACATTGGCGGAACTCGATCGTTTCTGCACACACTGGTTAGATTTCAGAAACCTGGAGGTGAAGCTTCTGGAATTTCAATAA
>PVKN010015305.1:0-18591 GCA_004027915.1 Capromys pilorides | reverse complement strand
CGGCGAGATGGTTCAGTGGTCTAAAGCGCCTGCGTAGGAAGGCTCAGGCAACTGCAGGGACTGCGGTTCGATCCCCGGCACCACATGCTGCACCAGCGCCACCACCAGGGCAGGCTGAGCCAGCCACAAAATAAATAAATAAAGAAACAAACAAACACAACAAGCAAACAAATAAATAAATAAATAAAATTTAAAAAAAAATAAAAATAAAAAAAAAATAAAATAGTAAAACTTCAACCTTCACTTCACACTTTATCTCCTTTGCATCTCAGGTCAACATCCTCCCTCACACAGCACCAGATACTCTACAATTGCCTCACCCCCTTACTTGTGATCATCCACAGAGATATTGCTATGTAGCAACTGGTTCAATAACTCTATCCCTAGTTTTCTCAAGACTTTTTATATCTACAAAGTTTGTCCTGTTTGTTTTCCCAACTCTTTTGACAAAAATCAAAGCCTTCCTAATTGCCTCCCAAGCCAGCCTGACTGCACTTAGCTACCTGAACACCCTCCTCTTTTCTTCCCCTTTGCCCCTGGCTTCAATGTATTATATCAATTTATCAGCTTCAAAACTAGCTCTGACTACTGAAACTCCACATTAAGATCTAGTCCAAACCACCAATCAGTATTTATACAACAAGCCTTATGTTTCTTAACTAAGCTATAAATTCTCAAGGTTACAAGATTATTTGATTCATCTATCTATCTGTTCTCTAGACTTCACTCATCAGAATCAATGTCTCCTTTCTGTGCTTAAAATCCTGGGAAGCATTTATTTCCTTTCCAACAATTAGTTGTGCTTAGAGAAAGGGATTCAAGCTGAAAATACATAAGCAGTCACATGACCAGTAGGCCTGGTCCATATGAACCTCCAGCTCATTCCTGAATATTCTTAACTATTCAAAAGATGGTGACCCCCAGATTGACCTAGGAAGTTTCCTCCTGCTGAGGGCAAAGACCCCACAAGCCTGGGTTCCTGAGAGACTGCAGAATAGCTTCCTGCCATTCTCTGTTCACACTCTGCCATCCACATAAAAGACAAATCTATTTTCTTTAAAATAGCACACTAACAAATACACCAAGGTGATGCTGGAAGCCCAGCACCAACACAAATTACTTCTTCAGTTCTTATCCAGGCCTGGGAATAGGATGACTTCTTATTTTGTTTGTTTGTTTATCTTTTTGAGACAGGGTCTTGCTATGCAATTCAGGCTGGTCTTAAGCTCACTTTTGCAGCTCAGGCTGGTCTCAAACTCACACTGATCCTCCTGCCTCAGCCTCCCAAGTGCTGGGATTACAGGCATGCACCACCATGCTGGGCTAGGATGACTTTTAAACAGAAAGTCAACACCTACTTGGAATGAGACGATCATCTCTTTAAAAAAAAAAAAATCAATGCTATGTTTTATAATTTATTAATCTAGAGAGCCAAAAAGTAAACAATTGATTAAACTGACCCAAGGCTTCCCACCTCTATCCACCTACCAGGACCACTTTCTCCTGGATTTCCTATCCCTGGCCTTGCTCCACTCCAGGCCTGGCCCATTTTGCTAAATTACAGATTTGGTTCTATCATTACCTTCTTAAAAGTTCCCTACTGGCGCCTTATATTCAGAAGAGTAAAGTCCACCTCCCTGACATGGCATTAAAGGCTCCTCAGGCACCCACAAATGCCTATGGCTGCTGCAGCTCCCACATGGTCAGCTGCACTCTCCTCAGGGGCTTGGTTCACACGTACATCCCCCAACTAATGTACAGAACCCAGAAAAAATGCAACTTCTATCTTTCACATCAAATATTGCTAAACATCATTCCTCTTCTCACAAAGAGAAAGTCTTTTAGAAGCTTTCTTTTTTTTTTTTTTTTTGGCAGGACAGGGGTCTGAACTCATGACCTTGTACTTGCCAGGCAGGCACATGTGCCATGGAGCTATCTCCCCGGCCCCCTATACTTCTTAAATGCTGACACAGGAGATCAGAAAATATTTGGACTTGAAATCTGATCAGACAATGACCTGAACAGGAAAGGTGCTGCCGCAGCTCAGAGACACTCACCCGCGTGCAGGGTCAAGGGCAATGCCGACGGGAAAGCCGACTCCGAGGTTTGTGCCGTCGTTGGTAATCAGCGTTTTCCTGTACCTGCCTTCTCCCCGGAGTGTCAACACCTATCACACAAAATCACTTATTAGAACGAGCTTCACTGGGGCTAGGGAAGAGACAGAGCCGCGATGCAGGAGAATTTGCAAAGCACAATTAGAATGAATGAAGCAGCGTTGCTTGAGCTGCAGGTCACTTTTAATTGCATTTCAGGGCTCTGGGGAATCGGCTCAATAGAAAATGAGAACTTACAAAAAAAAAAAAAATCACCTATGAAACTTCGATTCTGAACTTACTAAAAATTTCAAGGAAAAGAACTTAAATGGATAAAGAGTCAACGGGATAAACATACAGAACTACTTCCTATAGAAACTGCAAAGAGAAAAGGCTAAGAAAAACCACAGAAGGCAAATTAGAGTTCGCGGCTCTCCTGTGCTCACGGCCGGGCCATGGCATGCAGCGGCCTGTCATCAGAACCGTAGTTGAGCAAAACAACCCAACTTCACCCCGAGTGAAGCGCCACTTGCCCAGTTTAAAAATATTCGTTCAGGGCTGGCCAAATTGCTCTATCGATTAAAGCGCCTGCAAGCAGGCACAGGGACTGGGGGTTCAATCCCCAGGCTGCCATGCCAGCCCTACCCCTGGGGTGCCCTGAGAAGGCAATTGAGACTGAGAGTGGTGGCACATGCCTGTAATCCCAGCTCTTGGGAGGCTGTAAAACAAACATCCGATCTAGTAGTTAGACCCTGAATACCTTGTAGACCCTTCCCTAAACTAAAAAAACAAAAACATCAGTTCAAATCCCAGCCCTGCCTGGCCCTGACTGGACAAACATTTGAATTTAGTTTCACTGACAGTAAATGTGGGTTTTAGCATATTTTCTGCAGATAACTCACGATACTAAAAGATAACACAGGCAAAACACTAAGCGCAGCACCTGGCAAGATAGTGCTTAATAAACATCTCCTTTTAAAAAATTGGCCCAGCAGGGCATGGTGGCGCATGCTTGTAATTCCAGCACTTGGGAGGCTGAGGCAGGAGGATCGGTGTGAGTTCAAGACCAGCCTGGGCTACAAAAGTGAGCTCAAGGCCAGCCTGAACTGCATAGCGAGACCCTGTCTCAAAAAGACCAAAAAAAATAAAAAATAAAAATAAAATAAAAAATAAAAAAAAATAAGGTAAGATAAAAAAAATTGGTCCATTTGTACATACTAGGAGTAAACTAAGCATTATGAGAAGGATTAATAAAAAAATTACTTATTAGAGTAAAAGATACATTGCCAAGCATGAGAAGTGTGTTAAAAGACAAAGGGATTATTTTTGGTATTTTGAGGGGGATTCACATGTCACTGGCACGTGACTTCTACTGTAATAAAAGTTTTTCCTTGAGCATTCGCCATACCTGTGGTCACCCTCATTTAACCCTCACAGACAGTTCTGACGGGTGGAGTACATTTCTCTGCTCACAGTATGGACAGTGAAAATGAGGCCTACAGCGGTTTAGTGACTTTCCTAATTTTATCCATTTCTAATTATCATTATTTGTAATCACAGGATTAGGCTGGGCATCCCATGCCTATAATCTTGGCAATCTGGGAGGCTGAAACAGGAGGATCTCAAGGGACTCAGCATGACACTGCCTTGAAATAAAATATTTTTAAAAGGCCTGAGTAATATAGCTCAGTATGGAAGCCCTGAGTTCAAGCCCTAGTACTGCAACAACAAAGTGATTTATGGGGCTACCTGAAAGTCTGTTCTGCGGTGAGGCTGTTAAACTATGTACCTGAGACTATCAGAGAAACACTCAAGAAATTTTAAAATGTCTGCTGATTTACATTCAAGTTTTTCTATGAATTTTTTTCAATGCAAATATATCACTCATGTGCCAGTGTCTGCTCCTCTCTCCCAACACACACCACACACACAACTCTCTCCCTGCTTTTTCTCCTTCCCCTTCCCTCTCTTATCTCATTTCTTTGACTTCTGTTTAGACTAAGATAATTTTCTGTTTTCAGTTTGCCTGTAACACCAGGCATGGTTGCAAGTGCCCGTATTCCCAGCACTCAGGAGGCTGAGGCAGGAGGGTCACCGTAAGTTCAAGGCCAGCCTGGGCTACATAGTGACTTCAAGGCCAGCATAAACAGTGAGACCCTGTCTCAAAAAAATTTTTTGCCTCTGTCTGCTACAACCTCTACCCTCTTGTAAGGATCTCTTTGGTTCAGTTAAATTCCTCTCCTTATTTTCTGGGCTATATCAAGCTCTCAGGGAATAAGCACACAGCTACCCCTAGTGGAAAGCAAGTTTCCCAAGTTTCTCTTCATTTCAAGTGGAGTTAATGTGAACTATCGAGGCTCCAGTATTATATGGAAAAATAGTAAGTAGACACAATTCCTGTTTGCTTTCTCCAAAATTTGCTTGGAAGCATTGTTTAAATCTGTATTACCTAAGAGAAAGGACAATAAAAACATTAACAGGGTCCTCACTCTCCTGAGTGTCTCATGGGTATTCTAGCTCACAGGGAAATTAAGGGAAAACCCTTTGCATGGCAGGGTCCCTCAGCCCTCTTTCTTCCTAGACCATTTAAGCCCACTTCTTGACTTCTGTGGGCCTCAACTTCTTTTCTTTTTTTTTTTTTTTTCTTTTTCTTTTTTTTTTGTATTTAGAGAAGGATCTATTAGATGTTCAGGGTCTCACTACATATTGGACACACACACACATACATGTCAGACACACAAGACAGAGAGAGAGAGAGAGAGAGAGAGAGAGAGAGAGAGAGAGAGCAAGCGCACAAGAGCAGAGGCACAGAGAAGTCAGGTCATTCATCCAAAGTCATTCATCCAAGGTTAAGCAGCCATGAGTGGAAGAAAACCAATGTGGCCCAGAGCCACAAGATGCACTTCCACCTCAGGGCCTCTTCCTTGCTTCTTCTGTTGGCAGATATGCACACAACTGCCACCATTCAAGACCCAGGGGGCAAGGAAGGGCCAGCGGAAGCCCGTTGCTCTCTCTCTCCTCAGGTTTACCTCTGCCTCCCAATCTGGCACTTCCTCATTCCCCTGTGCACACTTATTCCCTGGGAGCAAAGAGGCATGTGTCTCGCAGACGCAGGAACTGCTTAGAATGTAACACTCGCTCGAATACACACAGGACCAGCCAAGGGCCTGAGCCATGGAAAACCCTCACCAGTGCTTATTGAACGAATTAACATAGTGAGCAAGCCAAAGGACTCAAAAGCCAGGCTTTGGGCTCCACACTCAGTTATCTTTCCCAGAGCACCGCACTGGGCGCAATTGCATGCGTCAGGTATATGGGGTCAAAGCGCCCTTCAAAAACACACACGCATGCTCAGTCATTCTCAGTCACAGTCTTCTCACTGTTCACTGATGGGAAAGGCTTGTTCCCTGCTTTTGAAAAAGGGTGAGATCCCCATTTACCAAGCAGAAGACCAAGCAACAGAATGAGAGCAGATTAACTGTCATTTGAGAGTAAGACAGCTTTGCACTGAGTGGCATCTAGGGGGCTGCATCCTACCCAGCATATTCTGACTGTGCTCTGAGGATGACAGTGGGGATTCAAGAGTCCTGGAGTGGGAAAGCTGTAGGTTATGACAATTCAAAGATAGATCAGTTGGGCCAGCAAGATAGTTCAGCAGTCTAAAGCACCTGCTTAGGCAAGCTTAGGCAATCACAGGGATCATGGTTCAATCCCTGGCACCACATGCTATGCCAGCCCCAACCCCAGGGCAGGCTGAGCAGGCCATAACATAAAAAATAAAAGTTGGGGATGGGGAGATAGCTCCATGGCACAAGTGCCTGTGTGGCAAGTGCAAGGTCATAAGTTTGAACCCCGGTCCTGGAAGAAAAAAAAATTATATTATATATATATATATACACACACACACACACACACACACACACACATCAGTGCCCCAGAATCAGGGCAATGATGCTGACCATTTAAGCCCACTTCTTGACTTCTGTAGGCCTCAACTTCTTTTCTTTTCTTTTTTTTTTTTTTTTGGTATTTAGAGCAGGATCTATTGGGTGTTCAGGGTCTCACTACGTATCGGACTCGTAGTGATCCCCCTATTTTCAGCCTCCCAAGCACTGGGATTACAGGCTTACACCACCACGCTCAGTCTTAATCACCATCTCAGAACGCCCCATGGGCAGGGCCAGTACGGCATACCAGGAATCGAACCCCAGCCCCTGTGCTCTGCTGCTGAGCTATCAGACCAGCCCCTCAATTTCTTATTTAAAAAAATAACCAGCGTGAATCAGATGACACTCCAAGTTGACCCAGGTCATACCTAATGGTTCAACTGGTTTGTGATATTCTGTGAATTTTTCTCTCCTGGTGAATGGCCATGCACCTGCCTGCTCTTGGGGATTAGAGGAAAAGACATCAAGAGAAAACCAGGAAGCATTATTCCAGCTGGAGGCTCATGCCACCAACATGCTCCAATTTGTCACCAGGCTGGAGTGCACCTTCCTCACTCCAACTCCTGTTTCCCCTGCAGTGGACTGTCACCATGCAGGGCTCTGCTAGCTGTCCTTCTCAAAACAACCCCCTTAGGAAGTTCTGCTTCCAAAATTACCATGAGTGAACAATCCTGCAGTGGAGAACGGTACTGGTCAAGTTACCTGGGACTTGCTTCATCTCATCTAGAATTTCTTCTGGGAATTAGGATAAAAAGAACACTTATCTCAAAAAAGGGAAAATGAAAGGAATTAGCATCAGGTTTCTCCTTTCTACTTCACTGTTAGAAAAACTACTAAAGTCACACATTTCCATCTCAGAACAGGGGAAGCCTATAATTCTGGAGAATTGAAATGGTATGGAAGAAGATTTGATGACAAAAATAGTGAAAATTTCCTGCCTACCATAACGTTTCCTTTTCTTGGCAAATTTCTTACATATTTTTTTCATTTATTCTATTATAAATTATCTAGGGCTAGGGAGATAACTCAGTAGAATAAGTGCTTGCCTGGCAAGCACAAGGTCCTGAGTTCAATCCCTGGTTCCACCAAAAAAAAAAAAAAACAAAAAAAAAAAAAGACAGTTTTCACTCTACAGTTCAGGCTAGCTTTGAATTCACTTTGTAATCCAGGTTGGCCTCAGACTGACAGCAATCTTTCTGCCTCAGCCTCCCCAGTGCTGGGATTACAGGTGTGCACCACTGTGCTCAGCTGTAAATTATCCAATACTCTTCTAGGAACACGTTAGTATTGAAGGAGGGAAACAAGACAGGACAACAGAAAGTCTGAGTAATTTGTTTTTAACATTGTTTTCCTCCTTAGCTTTAGAGACCATGACAGTTAATACTAATATATTTACTTTCCCATTTGCCTCTTTAAGAATAATTTCAAAACCCATGAGAAGGACCAGCGAGATAGCTCAGTAGACTATGCACCCCCTTTGCAAGTACAGGGACCAGGGTTTGATCCTGGTCCCGCATGCCACACTGGCCCAACTCCCGGGCACACTGAGCTGGTGACAAGAGTCTGGGTGTGATGGTGCATGCTTATAATCCCAGCAACGGGGAGGCTGAAAACGGGAGGATCACTATAAGTTCAAGCTATATAGAGACCCTGTTCAAATATATAAATGAAAACAACAACAAAAACCATGAGAACTTTTCCTGGAATAGATTTTAGGTGCATCTGAAAACAGAGTTTGTGGCGAGGTTATGGCACCATTACCTCAATGGACTGGCTTGCAGGCGTGGTATAATACATGTTCCTTGATATCCAGTCGAAGGCCAGGCCCATAGATGGCCCCAGCTGGGACAGAGGAGCAAACACGGTCCTGTTGGTGCCATCTGTCTTCACCCTGTGAATTTCTCCCTGGGACAGAAGACAGGGGGTGAGTGGTCAGAGGCAGAACCGCACACGCATCCGCACAGCAGCCCTGCCTGCCCTGTGGCTGTGTATCCTCCACACACCTCACGTGTGGGAAAAGCAGGCGACGGGGCGGCATCACAGCTCAGGTTCGCTGTGCGAAATGCCAATACCAGCAACCTTTACAAAACTCTGATGTGCTAGCACATCACAGGAGCACAGGCTTAGCAGTCAGGATAGCTCTGCAGCTGTGTGCGGAGATGCTTGCTACCGACCATAGGCTCCAGGGGCAACAGAAAATAGTCACAGCTGAGGATTCAAGCCCAGGAGCACATTTTAAGTAAGGGAGACAAACCTCAGACCCAGAGTTCTTTCCTTGCTTCCTCCTCTCTACGCTCTCTGCCTTCTCCCCATCCTTGCAGGTTGCTTCCAGGAAGAGTGGAGAAAGTGTCCCCTGCAGGAGGGGACTTCAGTGGTACTCACTCTTGCCTGGAAGCAAAGGTTCAGATGGAGGCCCCACGGGCCCCATGGAAGGCTTTCCAGGAACTCCTGTGGGGAACTACACTTCTGTCTTGTGTCACCATCAGTTTTCTGTTAGCCTAGCACCTCCTCCAGGCTTAAGCTCTTCAGAGGCCAGTGCTATGACCTCTACTCCCTGAAAAGTGAAGTTCTTCCATTTCTACACCTGGACACACGTCACCTGGCCTGCCTTGCAAGTTAGAAGCAGATAGCTCAGTGCAGGCCAAACTGCAGGCATGTACCAGAAATCTGAATAAACAAATAATACCAACAGCTTACAATTCTGTTATTATTCTAATAAAGGTTTTTCTTTTTTCATTTTTATTTCAAACCAAGTTTGCATTTACACTCCTCAGTAAGTCAAAACTCAATGATTACTTCGTCTCTGGGACATTTCCCTCTAAGCCCGCCCACAAAAATCAGCCTGTAAGAAGCCATCAGTCCAGTGGCCTCTTCCAGACCATTATGTACAATGGATGTTAGCACTTACAGGGTTCTCAACCCAATAGATGAATTGCTCCGCCTCATCGAATTCAACATCAAAGCCATTCTGTATGCCTGCTATGGGAACCATAGCATCGTTGCTTTTCACCTCAGGATCAAGGGAGATTCCAAAAATTACATGCATTCTTACAGTCATTAAGAAAGGCTGATCACCTGTGGAAACAGCACAGGATCAGTCAAAATTGCATCACAGTACTTCCAGACAGTTCGAGTGAGGAAAGGCAGTGCGTTGTTAGCACAGCATGAGCTAAATGCCACTGCAGCGACACCTTCGGTGCACAGAGCATGGGTCAGGTAATTACTGGCTTTCCGTGAGGTCAGCCATGCTTGCTGGGTCACAGACCGCCTTGTAATGCTATCTGCATCTTTGCAGGGAAGAGGCAAATTCCTTACTTAAATTTATTCATTCCTTACACTAAAGACAACCAGCATTTGATAAACTTTGCAGTTATAAAGTTCCTTTGTTTCTACACCTGGACAAACTTTACTAACACTGGACAACTCGGGGAGGAGAGAGAAAAGGCTGTGGGTGAGAAAAGTGGAAGAGAATTTTTAGACCATTCTCAGCAAATGGCAGCTTCCACGTTTCAGGCATGTGCAAAAAACTAGTCACTAACAAGTGCTGCCTATTATTCGTTAGATACTGTCAATATTAAATAAATTCAACAATGTAATTTCATGAGTTGTCTTCCTTGCTAAGTTCTAACTCCTAAAGGCTGGGATGGTGCTAAACTTACTCTTTACTATGTCCCCAGAGACTGATAAAGATCTTAGCAAAACAGTTGCTCAGTAAGTAACTGGGGTCAAGAATGACCACACCTGGGGCTGGGGAAATAGCACAGCAGTCTAAGTGCTTGCCTGGAAAGCACACAGACCTGAGTTCAGTCCCTGGTACTGCATGCTGTCCCCTTCCAGAATGCTGGACAAACATGACAGAAACCGGGCATGGTGGGACACACCTATAATCCCAGTGCTGGTGAGGCTGAAACAGAAGGATCACTGAGTCTGAGCTGTGTAGTGAGACCCTGTATCAGATAAATAAGTAAATAAAATAAAAAAAAGAATGACCATATTGCTGAACAAATGGACATATGCCTATCTAGATATATAAGCAGTGTCACCAAAAAATTCTCACAACATATCCATAATGTATTACTTTACTTAGCCTGCTTAACAGATAAAAATTTCCTTTTCCAAAAATTATTTAATCTATACCCTGGCAGCCAGCCCACCATCCAAAAGAAGTCTGAACAAAATCCAAGAGTGGATTTTATTTAACAATCTTCTCCAAGCAAAACTTTTGCATGTACATTTTGTGCTGTTAAGACAGGTATAGAAGATATGTAAAGTATTGAAATAATGTGAAAAATGACACTTTTCTTATTTTTCCATCCTTTTTCCATGGTCATTACTGAGAAATAACATTTATTAACCTAAAACAACTTCAACTTGCATTTCAACTGTGCAGCTATTAATGCACTATTTCCCAAGGTGCACCAGTGCAGCAGGTGGTCTCCCACACACAGCGAGCCCGCCAGGTTGCTTTCAGCCGGGCACTACGCCACCGTGGCTGGGCACAGGGCCGTAGGAGACCGACCACTAACCCCCATGCTCTTGCTCTCAACTGTTCCACGTTCCACATCACGCACACGTGAGCTACCTCCCAGCCCAACTCACTGGCTGCCTATGAACGACTGCCATTGCCCTCCTAACTCCACCTGATGCATTCGCATCTGGTAAATGTTACTTGATTTAATTCATCCTCCTGAACCCTCGACATCCTGTTTGGTACAGGGTTAATAACTGCAAAGTAGGGGAAAAATTAAGATCATGCACCAGGCCTCTTGGGCTCCAAAGTCTAAGACTTTCATTACCACTCTGCAAATGTGCAGACCAATCTGTAATCCCAGTGTTCTGGAGGCTGAGGCAGGAGGATCACTGGGAATTCAAGACCAGCCTGGGCTACAGAGTGAGTGCAAGGCAAGCCTGAACTGCATATTGAGACCCTATGTCAAAAAGACCAAAAACAGAAAATCATATCGGAGAATTTAAAATATTATTCAAAGCCTGATCCTGCTGCATATTGTGTTCTGTTTTGTTTTGGGGGAGATAATCTTCCTTTTGTTTAACTTAAATAGCTCTCAACCAAATCACTGTTTAAAGCCCAAAACACCTGGCCTTTCTCCTCCACCAAATCCCCACTATCCCACCCAGTTGTCATTGGCCCCTGTCCACCCCTCCTCCTGGGGATGTGTGTCAGCCCCTGGCTCTGTCTCTGAAGGCCCTGCCAAGTAGAGGAGTGATAGCCCAGCTCACCCCCAGCCTCAGTTGCACCCACCAACAATAGCCATGGTAAAGGATGATGTCAGAAGTCACCAGTAAGGTGACAGGTAGCAGGCTGAAGGGAGGGTACATGAAGAGTGCCCTACAGGAAGGAGAAAGAAGTGCCTCTCATGATACCACACACCTAACAAGCAAATGGATGAAAAACCCAGGACCAAGGAAGAACCCTAGAAAGCTTGTTTTTCCCTCAACATAACTGAGGGCCACTGCGTGCCACCAAGGGCCATCAGCAATAAGCACACAGGCACAAATCAGCTGGAGGTTTCACCCTCAAGGAACTCAGCCTGGGGTAAAGACCAGGTATGTGGGTCCTCACAGCTCCCTGCGACGAGGGCGTGAGGCGGTCCCCAGGCACTGTGTCTTAGTCTCATTCCAAAAAGGATCATCTTTTCGTGTGTATTTTTCACAATCCCATGAAGGTGCGCACCGGCAGAACACAGACGTGAAGAGACTATACAGTTCAGGAATGGAGGTCACATCATTCAGTGGTGACCTTTATGACCTCTGAAATGCAGGCAGCTAGATCAGCCTGCACCAGCTAGTATGGAAGGACTGCTGCCTTCTTCACACAGAGCCAGGGAGTCCTTCAGACTGAATCAGAAGCCTATTTTGTTTTTTGGGGGTTTTTTTGCCTTGTTTTTTGGTTTTGGTGGAACCAGGGATTGAACTCAGGCCCTTGCAGTTGCCAGGCAAGTGCTTATTCTACTGAGCTATCTCCACAGCCCCCCAGAAGCCTACTTTGGATTTGAGAACATTTTAAAGGATTTGGGCTTGAGCTTTATTTATTTGGTTGACGTTATAAGGAACATCTTATAAATAAAAATTTTAAATTTCAGAAAGCTACCATTTAAATACTCTATACTATACAGGTTAGAAAAAATAGAAATAATTCCCCTGAATAACTGGACCCACTATTAACATATGTTTATGTTTTCTGCTAGGTTTTTTTTGTTGTTGTTGTTTATTTGTTTTTGAGACAGGGTCTGACTATATAGCTCAGGCTGGCCTTGAACCTGTGGTGATCCTCCTGCCTCAGCTTCCCGAGAGCTGGAATTATAGGTGTATACTAGCATACCTGGCTCTGCTGGATATTTTAAAGCATAATTTTATAGGACTAATATTAGGCAACATCTGCATCTCCATGTAATGTCACATAAGCACATTCAAAGATACTCAAGGTGCTCAGTAAACACCATTTTGCAAAGATCAAGTAGTTAACTCAAGAGAAATGTCATCTGCTTGTGTTAACAGGCCTTACAAATTTCCTCTTGAAAAAACAGTGCATTGCTTTTTGAATTAGCATCTACCACTACATAAGGTGCCCAACTGGGGCTCAGGAATAACTGGGAACAACTAGAATGTTCCCCCTCGGTGTAGTTAACCCACAGGAAAGAAAACCAGGAGTGACATTATTTTTCCCACAAGACATTCCAGTTAGAACTAACACTTGTCAATCACCATCAGACCGCAACACCGACCCCTCCACTCCCCAAAGCACTGCTAACCATCTCTGCGAACTGAAAGAAGACTTTGTGTCTAAAATCTCTACAGCCAGATTAATCTTCTCCTGGAAGACTCCAGGGACACCCTAAATTAAACAGTGTCAACAAGGATTAGGTACATAATCAGTCTGAAAAAAAATAGCAAATGCCAACCTCTTTGGTAAGCATCACCGATAATTAAAATCTTTCATCGCAAGCAGGTCACTGCACAACACTGCATGCTGGTGGAATTTAATTTCCCATAACCTTACATCTGCGTGGTCTACAACCACCGCACACATCCCAGATTCAGCATGTATTTCCTTTTTGAAAACCTGATTCCCCTCTAGACTTAGACTGTACTACTGGTAAATTTAGGAATGAGTTATCATTACCCTGTAATTTTGTCTACAGCAATTTGATCAGTATCAAAATATGCTTAGATTGTCTTATGGAAAAAAGAAACAAGCTAACTGTAGACTTAAGTAATGAAGGAATTTTTTTTTAAAGTTTATTATAGGCTGAGTACATACTCCTGAAGAAAACTCTGTCTTTTATACTCACTAAAGTACTTGGAATAATCCTCTACACCTCTTCAATCAACTCAGTAAAATACCTCAAGGATGAGATGAAGATTAAATTGCTCAAGGAGTCACTAAGATAGTGTGCATTTTTCAGTTTTTTTAACATATCAGATGGTAATATTAAAAGTGCTGAAATTGGAGCAAAAGACACGGGCCAGAACTTTTTTTTTTTGCAGAACCGGGGATTGAACTCAGGCCCTTGCACTTGTCAGGGAAGCACTTATTCTACTGAGCTATCTCCCCAGCACCCCGAACATTAATTATTACTACAGATCAGGAAAAACAAAGTGCAGAACTTGAAATTTCCTATTATCAAAGGTTCAAGAAAATATGAGCTTAAAGACCTAAAGATCACATGCGCAGTAATATTAGCTCCAAATATAGAAGCTATGCTCTGACTGAGGTACTTGACTGAACTGTCCCACACAGCACAGCACAGACCCCTGTCCAACCCAAGGGAACAAGAACATGTCCCCCACAAGCCAGGACAGGCTCTTTCTCAGAGCACTCTTATCAGGCATACTGTACCTCTCACGCAGTTCAGAGAATCGTGGGAGAGATTCCATCCCGATGGACAAGCACATGAGTAATACTGAGGCCCCTGAGCAGAAAGCAGGCACAGGTGGCTGCAGCGGGCAGAGGCACATGGGTTCGTGGCTACAAGAAAAAGCAAACAGAGATCACATGGGTGAACTTGAGGTGCAGATGCACGTTGTCATCTTCCTGCCTCAGGGCACCTTAAATCACCTCTGCCTAAAACACAACAGGGAAGGGTGACTGGCCCAAGGTCATACATTAATCCAAGCTATATCAGATTATGAAAAAAATAGCCATGGAATAATTTGGAACTTGAAAAAAGAAATATGACGCCAAATAACATTCTTGTCTGACTAAAAGACCTTTCTGTATTAAATGAAATCAGATTGCATTTGCTATGTGACCTTGACATCTACCCAGCATTGTTTGTGTTTCTTTAGAGAGTAATCTTTTCTTTTCCTACTGATGACATGTTTGTGTGTCTCTGCTCCTTTAAAAGTGTTACAGGATGTTTCCTAGATCCTATCTGTTCTTGTTATATATTCCGTGTTAAATTATTAACCCATTTACTCCAAAAATCTTCAGCATTCACTAGACACGGAACACCAGTCTAAGCCCTGAAGAGTCTATAAACAATGTGGAGCACATATTCTAGCAAAAAGAGAAATGAACTTGTGTGTGTGTGTGTGTGTGTGTGTGTGTGTGTGTATGTGTGTGATTTCAGAATGTGAAGGCAAATAGCAAAAATATTATGAGGTGGGGCTACATCAAGCAGCCTTGGAGAAAGTGACATTTTGAGCAGAATTCTCAGTGACAGGAAAGACAACCCTCACAAAGACAGAGCCAGGTGCACCACCAGAGTGAAGAGCCACCCAGCTCAAAGCCAGCACTGGCAGATGCTCTGGAGGTGGTGACACTAAGTGAGAGAAGGGGCCAGGAAAGAAGCAGGGGCTGATGTTCAAGTGTGAAAGGAAATGCTGGAAGGCTTTGAGGAGCGGACAAGAACTGAAGATCGATCCAAGTGACTCTCTTTCCTCTCCCACCACACAGACCACCAAGGCCAAAGCTTGGGGTCACCCAGCCCCAACCCCGCCCCAGGCCTCAGCATGACTCCAGGAGGACACAGCAATGCACCTGTGAAGACAGCGCCACCCTAAATGAGGTCCTGACAAGTGCACAGGCCCAGGCCTGCTACAGGATCACAAGTTGGAGCTAAGCCAGGGCAAGTCAGCAAAATCCTGTCTCAAAATTTAAAAACTTAAAAAGGGCAGGGAGGTGTGGCTCAGTACTTCCCGGGTCTCAGTCCCAGGACCACCCTCCCTCAACACAAATTAAATTAATAAGCTTAATGATATGCTGCTTTAGGCATGAGGTGCTATCTGGTCTACAGTCAGGAAACTGAGAAAAATGAAATCCAGTTGTGCGGTTGTGAATACAAGGCAGTTGCTATGGGTAGGTGCTTGTCACCGGTTAATGACAAGGTTCAAGGAAATAAAAGCAAAAGTGGGGGGAGTGTGGGACTGAATGCTTGGGGGGTGGAAGGAGGATGCAGTGCCCAGGCTGTGTGCCATAGGCACTCCCAGGAGAGATCATGGCACCTTGCCCAGGAAGGATGCATGTGCCTTACAAGGATGTGTCACTTACATGGTGGCTGCTTCGCAGGATGAACAGCAACAATCCCAAGAGGGTGGAGGACATTATACATGACAACAGACTGGTTCCTTCCGTGCCACTTATTAGCTTCCATAACCCGACGGGTGGAGCGGTCTGTCCAGAAGACAGATTCTTCAAAGAGAGTCAGGGCATAGGGGTGCCGCAGGATCTGGGAGGCAGAAGCAGAGCATGAGCCCTCACCCAGGAAGGAGAGCCCAGGCGCTGTGCTTCAGCATCTAATAAAACGCAGTGAAGCTAATTTGTACCAGACCAACAAAAACCATACCACTTATTCTGAGTCCCACTGTTCTACTCAATACACTTTCACACACACTTGTCTACTTTGGGAATGAAACTTGGCAGCCGTTTTCAAAATAAAAAAAAGAAAACAGGTACACAGAAAGGAAGGGGACTTACATGGATCCCTCGCTCAGTAGAGGTTGTGGGAAACCAGAGGACTGAGTTGGAGGCTCTGCAGCACCTGGGGCACAGCACCGACCTCCCACTCTCACCACCCCTCACCCCAAGCTGACTGCCCCTCCCCAATTCCCCTCAGCTTAGGTATAGACTTTCTGAAGGCAGGAAGCCAAAGAGTGGCTGAAAGTCCCAGGACCTATGAACAATGGGACTCTTAAATGGAAGCCAGCAACAGCTTCTGCATAAAATATATACTTTCTGGGCTTTTTTGTTTTGTTTTTTTGGTCTTTTTGAGACCAGGCTGGGCTCAAACTCACTGAAATCTTCCTGCATGTGCAACCATACACAGCCACACTGTACTTTCACATCTAACTTGGGAAAATGAATTCAACAAGATAAAAAAACATTAAATATATAACATGGTAAGATTTAATCAAGAAATGTAAGTCAAACTATGTTATTTTTGGCTAAACATAATTTTAATACATTATTAACAATGGCTAACCATGGTTTTTAAAGATCCAGAAATAATAGATTAGCATCTGCAGATCAATTAAATCACACAAGCTATTCACTGACCCCAGACAAGCACAAACTGATCATGAGCTATGATAAAAAAAAATTTATTGTTCTGTTACTAACAGATGTATTGCTTCTCATTGTTGATACCTTCTGCACTAGCCTGACACTACCTATGGCACAAATACCATCTTCTTAGTTTCCTTAATGTTCTCTTTTCTACCTAAGCACGAATGTAGCTTTAATTGGTTTGCCTTTCTAAACTTACCAAATCACCGGCTATCACCTGCCGCCGATGTTGTCCATTGTAATCACAGAAGTCTAAGTAATCAAAATAGGAATCCATGAAGTAGAGGAGCTTGTTGGGGTAGTCAACAGTCAAGCCGCACGGCCAGTAGATCTTTTCCTGCACAATGACCGTACGCAAGGTTCCATCCATGCTGGCTCGCTCAATGCGAGGGTGACGGCCCCAGTCAGACCAGAACAGTACGTGCTCACTGCGAAAAGAAAACGGTTACCAACTAGAGATCAACAGGAAAAAATAACTATCACTTGTGGTAACACAATGTCCTACACATGCTCTGTTTGAAATAAATCGTTTTCAGTTCAGAAGATAGTACACGCACAGAGCTTGTAGCTCCTCTGAATGCTGCAAAGTAAAGAACTGCAATCATAATGTAATCACAGGCCATCTGGGTGCTTGTAATGTAGGAACCCAGCACTATGGTGAACACGAATCATCTAATTCATCATGATGTAAAAAAGAATATAAGTTATATACTCTTGAAAAAAGAAGTCTTCAGTGGTTTCTAAATACTTAGGAAAATGTTTTTATGACCAGCAGGCATAAGACATTCCTTCTTATGCAACTCAAAGGGGAACTCTAATAAACAGCACAAAACTAAAGAACCTCCCCCTCAAAAAATATGATTTTTTGGCTGTGTAACAGGTGATATCAGTCACAGCTACATAGCCTATGGAGGACTATGAAATATTACTGCATGTATTAATTTATATGACCATACAACCATCATTTCACACTTGTATAGCCAAGGCAATAAGTCAAAGTGCTCTTACATAGTCTGTGAAGAAGGTTACTTAGATAAAAGGAGGTCAGCTTCAGCCAGGTAGATGCCTACCACGTCTCAGCAGGGTCACTGAGTTTCGCGACATGCACATCTTCTCTGCTACCTCTGGTGTTTGCCCATCACTATGCGCATCAAGACAACGTAACTTTTACAAGTTAAAAATTTTAAAAAGCCTTACTTCATTCTGGGATCGAGCGCTAGTCCCCGTGGATTTGTTACATTTTTGCTAATCAACACCATTCTGTTGCTCCCATCAATTTGAGAGACTTCAATTGTTTCCAGAGCATAGTCTGTCCAGTAAAGATTCCGTCCTATCCAGTCTACTGCAACAGCTTCCGTCATGGAGACACCACTGTCATGTACCTATGGACAGAAGTGGGTCAAGGGTAGGGAGGAGAGAGAATATGCAAATCCAGTCATGGAAACTGTAGAAAAATCTAACATAAAGCATCCAACTTGTCCTGTGACAAGCTGTTTGCTGGAGTTAAGAAAGCTGATCTTCCCATGCAGCTAACATGTAAATCAACAGTAAGGTATTCTGGGAAAAAAAGATACAAAATTGCACAACACTGAACATTCTAAGATAATCCTATTAATTGAATTAGTGGGTAATTTCATTTTTATTTGAAAAGTTTTTGCATTTACATGAGCGTTAAACACATTCACTAACTTGCAACCTTATAAAACTTTATAATTTCATACACCAGAAGTAGTATCATTTTTGGGTGCAAACAACTACAATGGTTCTAAGGAGAGGAAGAAATGTAACTATCAGGAGTTAACAAACAAATTTGCCAGAGGTAGTGGCATAAGCCTGTAATCTCAGTTAGCACTTGGGAGGTGAGGATGGAAGATCACTGGAAGTTTGAGGACAGCCTGAACTACAAAATGAGTCATAGCCAGTGTGAATTACACTGCAAAACCCTGTCTCAAAAAGGCATGAAAAAGACACAGAAAGACAGACAGACAGACAAGCAAAAAGGGAGGAAAGGGAAAGAGGGAGGAAG
>PVKN010015304.1:0-18593 GCA_004027915.1 Capromys pilorides | reverse complement strand
TATGATTTCCTATTTCAAAATCTCACTTGTATCTGTTTGTGTTTTAAGATGTAGAAGGTGGCAGAACAGTAATGCCAAGTGACTGGGTCAACTTTCGTTCCTGTCTCCACCAAAGCACCGATCACTAAGAGAAGAGCACCTAAGGTAGTTGCCCAGGATGCCCAATGTCAAAATCTTCCATAGCAGTTCCCACTAGGTTGTATCCCAGAAAATTGCTGACTGCTTGGGCCTGAAGCTGGATAAGGTGGTGACTTAAGAAATTTAGCAACCAGGAGACATGTGTGAAAATTGGCAAAATTGTATGCAGACAAGATGTTTACATTGTTCAGAGTGGCTGTGGTGAGATCCATGGCAATCTAATGGAGCTTCTAATTGAATACCTGCAAGTTTTCTTTAGCCAGCCAAGTCACTGCAGTCATCCTGTGCTTCCCTTGTGCCCAGCAGGTCAAGAGGATAAGAGCCAAGAGCCAATCTCAGCCAAACATGTTGAAAATATGCTGTCTGTAGCAGGTGCAGACCACATTATCACCATGGATCTGCATGCTTCTCAAATTCAGGGCTTTTTTGATATCCCAGTGGACAATTTGTATGCAGAGCTCGCTGTCCTGAAGTGGATTAGGGAGAATATCTCTGAGTGCAGGAATTAGACAGTTGTCTCACCTAATGCTGGTGGAGCCAAGAGAGTTACCTCCATTGCAGATCTGTTGAGTGTGGACTTTGCTTTGATTCACGAAGAGCAGAAGAAAGCCAATGAAGTGGACCACATGGTGCTGGTGGGAGATGTGAAGAGGGATAGAGTGGCTGTCCTTGTAGATGATATGGCCGACACTTTGTGACACAGTGTGCCACGCAGCTGACAAACGTCTCTCCACTGGCACTACCAGAGTTCAGGCTATCTTAAATCTTTTCTGGCCCAGTCATTTCTCTCATCAACAATACATGCTTTTAAGCAGTAGTAATCACCAATACCGTACCTCAGGAGGATAAGATGAAACACTGCGCCAAGATACAAGTGACTGACATCTCCATGACCCTAGCAGAAGCCATCGGGAGAACTCACAATGGGGAATCTGTTTCCTGTCTGTTCAGTCATGTCCCTTTATAACAGAGTAACTTCTCAAGCTTTTTAAATGTAAAATCAACCCACCCCTGCTTTCCATTGGTATTCAATGACAAATTTGGAAAACCCAGCTAGCTCCAGTGTACCATCCCACGTTAGGTATATTAAGAGTTTATCCTAAATTGTGAAAAACTGGGTTGAGACTGAGGGCTGTGATTTCCTACCTACATTGCCTCATTCTACCTCGATGATGCTGGGAGCCTTGCATCTTTAACTAGAGCTCAGTGCCTAGTGTTTCAAACTTTTGAGGTTGTTGTTTAAAGCCTTTTGACTGTGATTATGGAAGCTCAGACTCCTTTCCATGTGAATACTTTATGGTTGTGCTTTCTTCAGAACAACTAGCTACAGAGCCAGCCCATGTGTGACAAGTTCTCTAAGTTTTTTCCTAAATTATTAAAAGCCTTGGGCAGCCCCAGATTTAGTTCCAGTAGTACAGGAGCCTGTAAGGCAGGAATAGGCAAGGCTCAGCTCGAACAGCTCTTGGGTGAGGTCGTGAAGGTGGGAAGGGGATAATGCAGTATGGCAAATGTTTCTTGGGAAGAAGAAGTCTGACCCATCATCGTCTGCTTGCTTGTATAGCTTGGATTCTCTTCCTGCCCATTCCTTTCTATTTTTCTTTACCTATAGCCATTTTGACCTTTTCCTGGCCAAAAATCCCCTTATATCCAGATGACTTGCTTCCTTTTTGTCATTGCTGATATTCACAGTAGACGTTTTGCTGTAGCTTAATCTTCCTTAGCCTGCTACATCATGGTAGTGGGTTTTAGGTGGTATCATATAGTAGCTTTTGATTCATTTGAGTATTTCATTTTCATCTTCCCTCCTTGGATCCACTTGGCCTCCCATGATCTGAGATTTATGTTTTTTAAAAAATTGACGTTATTGTTTCTTACAGAGCAAACTAATAAAATGTGTGTGTGTGTGACTTTGAAAAAAATAAGTTGTGATGCTTGCATACAATGTGCACATATGAGAACATAGTATACAAAAGGCCAGGAATGCTCATTCAGGGTAGAAATGGTATATTCCAAGAAACACACTTTAATTACATTCTTTCAGAAAAGGATAATTTTTAGAGTGACATGTTCCAAGTGTTATGGATAGTACATTAGATAGAAGATTTAACTTTTATGTTTACTTGAGATAAATGCTGATAAATCACACTAGAAAGTTAATATCATTTCTTCAATCTGAAAAGTTTTGCTTCTGGTTACTTGTCATTACCAAAAAATTTCTTTCCTAGATTATATTTTTTTGGAAGGCTGGGATTGTGTGTTAGTCTTCAAATCCATAGGTCTTAGTATTCCACTTTTCTGCCATTTTTTAAGCTCTAGAAGATTCCAAATTCAAGTTTCATTCCTGTTCATAAAATATATCTTCTTACCGATTTTTTTTTTTTTATGCATTTAGGACAAGAGGATACAGGGCCTAAAGGGTCTCACTACGTAGATAGGGACTTGTAGTGATTCTCCTGTTTTCAGCCTCCCAAAGTGCTGAGATTACAGGCACACACCACCATATCCAATCTCAATCACTGTCTCAGCATGCCCCCTAGGTCGAGCCAGCACAGCATGCTGGGGATTGAACCCTGGCTACTTCACTCTGCCAATGCAGGTGTTTTAGTCCACTGAATTATCAGGCCAATCCCTTCTTACCATTTTTAATAAATAGTTCATTAATGAAATTCATTACTAGTGAATCCAAGATAAAAGAATTGAACCATCTGTTTTGCCATCAAGATAGACAAAATCACCATCTTTATTTTTTGATTTAATACAAGGTATGAGCTAGGCCTGGTGGCACATGCCTGGGAGCTCAGCATACCAGTGGTTGAGGCAAGAGGATTGCTGTGAGTTTGAGGCCAATCTGGGCTACATAAGTGAATTCAAGGCCAGCCAGCACTACAGAGCAAGACCATGTCTCAAAAAAAAAAAAGTCACAGTTTTTTATTCTATACCTGAAGATGCAAATACGAATAACTTAGTAACCATCACACTGGGCAACTGACTTTCACATACATATCCCAGTTCTTCAATATAGCTCTCAATTCTATATATTCAACAAATAACACAAGTGACTTCTTTTTTTAATGTATTTAGTACAGGGCCTCACTACACAGATCAGAAGTGATCCTCCTGTTTTCAGCCTCCCAAGTGCTGGGATTACAGGCATATGCTACCATACCCAGTCTCAGTCACAGTCTCAGCATGCTCCAGGGACTGAACCCTGACCCTGTGCCTGCCTGAGCAGGCACTTTAATCCACTGAGCTATCTGGCTGGCTCTCACAAATGGCTTCTTAAGAAAGATAAGGACCAATAGTCATTAGTGACATTGATGGCCAACATGAAGGTCATAACCCTTATAGAAGCTCATTGATTGCTCTGAAAAAAAGCTAATGTCAAATTCATGCCAAGACAAATTCTTCTCACTGTCTATAGGAAGATTCCAAATTCAGTGCTGCTGGAGCCAGATGAGTGTCCTACCAGGAGTAGCAGTCAGAGTTTAGTGGCTTAGTGAAAAGGAAATGGAGCAACTAACTGTTTTCTTAGCTGAATCAATGGAGAATTTCACAGAGTGGCAGTACTTTCTGTCATCTCAGCAGTCAAGGCAAAGGCACCTAGGGCCGCATACTGCACTCATGGCCAGCTTGGCCTTCCTAGTGACTCTGCCTCGAGAGGAAAAAAAAAGAGAGAGAAATACAAAGAACCACCCCACTCCTTATCCTTATCTTGTTTTTTGTTGTTGTTTGTCTTTTGAAGTTTTGACTAAGAAGCTTTAGTTTTACCTTTTTTTTTTCTTTTTTGATAAGCTTTTGCTATGTAAATATGGCTGACCTTGAACTCACTATGTAGCCTAGGTTCACTCTGGTGGACCTGTCTCAACCTTCCAAGTGATAGGATTACAGGATAGTTTCTTATTCTTATAGTTCTGTATGGTAGTCTTTGATCACACCATTCTGGCTGTGCCTGATTTTGCCTGATCTCAGAGGCTAAGCAGAGTCGGGCCTGGTTAATACTGAATGGGAGATCACCTGGGAATTTCAGGCTCTGTAGGCTTTAAAAATAATAATAATAATTATGTACAGTGCTGTGTGAGCTAAACCTGGGTCAGCCAACAAAATCTATTTGCTAGTTGTCAGTTTTTGAACTCTGATCTTCAGAGAAGAAGACACAAAAATTGTTTCCCAAATGAAAAAACACTGAATACTGTAATTTTAAATAATCCACCAGCCTCATGACCCAAAGGGTTAATATCTAAGATGCTGATCAAATTTTTTTCTTCCCTTATTTTCCATCATTATGGTCTCAATATCAGCATGAACCTCATGTGTGCACAGAATTTTTTAAACGGTGAAGTACTTTGCCACCTAGTTTTATTCTCACCAAAAAGCTATGGAAGTAAATTGGCAGAACAGAGACAACCATAGCCACATTCATGCAAGGCACCTGAGACCTAGGAAGAGAGTCCCTTTCGTGATGATTATTAATATAATACAGGACCAAGGAGCACCTGTCTTAGTTACTTTTCTCTCATTCCTGAGACGAAACATCCAACACTCAAAGTTAAAGGAGAAAAAGTTTATTTAGCTCACAGTTTGTAGAGTTTTCAGTCCATAATTGGCTGGCTCCAAGAGAGGGTGGTACATGGCAGAGGGGCAACCATTCATGGCAGCAGAAGAGAGCAAAAGCAACCAGAGCAGAGAGAGAGAAGCCTCTTTCTGTTCCTTGTGTTGTACCAGTCACTAGATTAAGGAAGTGTGAACACAGTCAAAAGACTGATCTAGAAGTCACCCACCTTCAATCCCAGCACCCTTAATCCCAGCATTGCACCATGAATTAATCACACACTGTAGATTCAGCCACCTCTAAAAACACTGTGACCACATGAGGCTTTAGGGGGACATTCCAGCACAAGCCATAGCAGCACCTAATGTAGTTTTCCAATCTTCTTTGGAAATACCCTATTTTAAAAAATACAAAAAGCCTTTGTTTTCCTCTACTGGGGATTAAACCCAAAGACTTCTCACTGTATCTTCAGTCCTTTCCTGTTCTTTATTTTGAGACAGGGCCTAAATTACCCAGGCTGAGCTTGAACTTTGATCCTCTTCTCTAAGTGTCCCAGAATGCCAGGATTACAGGTGTGCACCACCAGCACGTAGGTCCCACTACACAGATTGCGTTTGTAGGGATCCTCCTGTTTTCAGCCTCCCAAGTGCTGGGATTACAGGCACACGCCACCATGCCCAGTCTCAGCCGCTGTCTCAGCGTGCTCCAGGGGCAGGGTGGCATAGCATGCTGGGGGATCTAACCCTGGTCCCTGTGTCTGCTCCAGCAGCACTTTAATCAGCCGAGCTATCTGGCCAGCCCACACCTAGATTTTAAAACATTTTTAGAAGCATCTGATAAAAGTGGCGCTTTCTTTAAAAACATAAATAACTTGTAAATGCAGAAAAGGCCTCGATAATTCCCTTCTTTTACAAACACAATTAATGGGGCCAGGGACATAGCTCCGTGGCACAAGTGCAAGGTCATGAGTTTAAACCCCAGTCCTGAAAAAAAAAAAAAAAAGAAAAAGAAAAACAGTTATTAAGGTAGATTCAGTTTTTAACTTCGAGGAGTAGTTACCCTTGGGAAATCACGGTCTTTGATATTTTAACATCATTAGTACTAAAATATTTCTATTGATACAGAAAAACTATTTAGAGCACAGTATTTTATTATAAACATTAGCATGGTACTTGATAGTGTATTTGATCTAACGTGTGGAAAAAAAATTACTTTGAAATAAGAATTTCAAATAATCCCATATGTGTCATTTTTACCAGAATCTTTGTGAAATTACACTGACAAAAGTATGTTTTTCATTACATGAAGAAGAGATTTGCTAATCTTTTTTTAAAACTATGCACGCCAGTCAGCAGCCTCATAATTACATGCCCAAAGACTGTTCAAATAAAAAGAGAACAAAGCTCCTAACAAAGTTCAATGCATAAGTCAAGATCGCCTAGAGGTACGAAAAGTTTTATGTCTCTGTTTACTTCAGGAGTCTATTAAATGAATGCGTATTTAAATCATGAATCACAGTTAAATTTAGTTCACATACTATATATGGGGAGAAATAAGAGAATTCTTTCTTAGATACAACATACTAATGAAAACTGGGCATGTACCCACTGTCTGGATAACCCTACCTTTTCCAGACTGCAATCATGAAAAGGATGAGATAAAATTCCTGTGAAGTAAAACTCAAGCTGATATTTGGGCCGCTCTGATTCGGGTAAAGGATCCACCCTGGCTGTCAGTCATGAAAGATGCAGCGTGTGCAGCACCCATTGAGGACTCTGAGGAGAAGAGAAGCAGGTGGATTGAGGGAAACTAGAGTTCAAAAGATCACCACGCTGGTGGAGAGTTCGTCTTTCTCTTTTCCTGTGCCCCTTAACCTGAAGGCAGTGCAGTCTCAAATCTGGAATGAACACTGGGACCCAAAGAAGAGAAAGTGCCGAGGGAAGCCCTCTGGTTTTCCCCTGCTCAGCTAGAGCTAGATGGGACTCCGGATTGTCAGACAGAGTGCAGAATTCCCCCGGGGTTTTTCCTTCTCTGTGTTCTTTGGTCTTTCAGCTCCCACACAGTCCCGAGCGGTGAGGGTAGAGGCTGCAGGGAGAACCTACAGGAGAAAACACTGAGGCTACACTTTCTCTCTGCATGACGGTGCTGTGGCACAAGAGGACAGGACTAATCCTCGTGACCTCTTCCTGACTCCATTCTTCTGCTGCTTGGGACTCAGTGCAAGAACAGTTAGGGCACAGCCAGATAACAGCTGGGAGCACCGAGGGGCCATAACAGGAATTTGGAAAAGATCTAGAGAATTGGGTAGATGGTTAATGAATTCCTGGCTCACCACTGAACTGGATCCGAATCTGCATACCAGAGACTTTGAAAAACAAACCAATACATAGACCATTATCCAGGTCCCAAACTGGCTGCCAGATGACTCAGTGCGGGACATATCTGAACAACCAGGATTTGAAATCCTGAGATGATGACAGAACTCCAGCCTACAGGTGGTGGTTGAAACTTGCCGTCGTACCTAATCAGTTCAATTGTCTGCAACAACAACAATCAGCGTTCTCTCTAGGATTTAAACGAGACACAGTTTCAGGACATGATATTCAGTACATGCAGAAGGCAGTGCCTAATCACTCGATGTGATAGTTCACCCTGACTGTCAACTTGGTTGGCTTGAGAACCACCTCAGAAACTAACAGAGCACATCTCCGAGGGTGCCTGGGTGGCTCCTGCAGGCAGGAGCTCGGAAACCACGCCTTTCCCTCTCCTGCCCTGTGCCTCTCCCGCCCTCTATGGCAGCGAGCAGCTCTGCTCCACCGTCTCTGCTACTGTGCTGCTCCTGTTTTGGAGCCAGATGACAGAGCCTTAAAGCCTCTGAACCCCTGAGCCAGAACAAACCTCTCTGCTTTAAACTCCAGGTGTTGGGTGTTTTGTCTCAGCAACTGGGAAGCTGGTTAATATACTTATGGTACAAAGTACCAGGAAAATATTAACTTGCATAGGAAAAGGCAATCAGTAGACACTAGCACGAACAAGAGGCAGATGTTGAAATTATTTGACAAGGACTTTATTTTTAATCTTATTACTTATTTAGTTGGTGCATAGTCTCACTATGCAGCTGGTACATATAGTGATCCTCCTGTCTCAGCCTCCCCAGTGCTGGGATTACAGGCATACACCAACATGCCTGGTTTCGGCGGCCAGTTTAGTGCCTGGGACCAGAATGAAGCTGGGTCCTTGCACTTGCTAGGCAGGCATTTAGACCACTGAGCTATCTCCCCAGCCTAACGAAGATTTTAAAACAGCTATTATACTGAGGTTTCAACCAAAAATTGTGAACTGTCTTAAAACAAGTGGAAAAATAGGAAGTCTCACAAGGAAATAGAAGACCAAAACAAAGGTATCAATACTGTATAATTGAAAAATACAGTAGCCAGGGCAGAAAAAAGAGCTTCAATCCTTCTAAAAAGACGAAGGGATGTAGCTCAGTGGTGAGAGTAAGTATAGCATAGGCAACACTCTCCGTTTGCTCCCTCCAGGGCAGGGGATAAAAAAAGAGAATAGAAATGACAGAAAAGAGTCAGTGAACAATGGGGGTGGAATAAAAAATGAACAAAGAGCCAGGCATGGTGGCACACACCTGCAATCTCTCCCAGTTAATAGAGGAGGTAAGGCAGGAAGGTTGCAAGTTTGAGTCCAACCTAAGAGACTTAGTGAGACTCTTTATCAAAATAAAATATAAGGGCCGGCCTGATAGCTCAGCAGACTAAAACACCTGCGTATGCAGGTGCAGGGCCCAGGTTTGATCCCCTGTGTGCCATGCCAGCCCTATCCCTGGGACATGCTGAGACGGCAATTGAGACTGGGCATGGTGGCATGCGCCTGTAATCTCAGTGCTTGGGAGGCTGAAAGCAGGAGAATCGCTGTGAGTCTGATCTGTGTAGTGAGACCCTATGAACCCTGTACTAAGTATATTAAAAAGAAAGGCAAAACAAAATATAAAGAGGGTTAGTGATGTAGCTCAGTAGTAGAATACCACTGTACTCAGTCCCCAATATTGTAACATAGTACTATAATAATAAACAAAGCTGCAAGGGTTTGTGAGTTCATGGCTAAAGGTGCTCTTGTTTTGAGTTTGTTTTGAGACAGGGTCTTCCTCTGTAGTTCAGGCTGGGTTTGAACTCATTATGCAGCGTAAACTGGCCCTGACTTGTGGCATTCTTCTTGCCTCTACCTCCAGGTTCTGGGATCACAGGCATGCTCCAGCCCATGACAATGGCAAAAGTATATTTTATTTTATTTATTTATTTATTTTTTTTTTTGCAAAAGTATATTTTAATATACTTTTTTCTTTTTTTTAAATTTTATTTATTTATTTATTTGTTTGCTTGTTGTGTTTGTTTGTTTCTTTTTATTTATTCATTTTGTGGCTGGCTCAGCCTGCCCTGGTGGTGGCGCTGGCGCAGCATGTGGTGCCAGGGATCGAACCGCAGTCCCCGCAGTTACCTGAGCCCTCCTAAGCAGGCGCTTTAGACCACTGAACCATCTCGCCGGCCCCTTAATATACTTTTTTCTCATGTCATCAGAGTCCCAGACAGTGATAGAGTGTGGTGAAAAAAAAATATCTGAAGACATGAGTTCAGGCTTTCCAAATTTTGCAAAAACAAACAAAAACTCACCATAAACATACAGAATTAAGAAATTTATTGAACTCCAACCAAGATAAAGCCAAAGAAACCATAGCCCAAAGTCACAACCAACAGAAAACTGAACAACAAAATCTTAAAAACAGCCAGAGAAAGATAACACACTGCTCAGAAGTGGCGAATAACAACCCATATTTCTCACCAGAGTTTCAGAGATCAGAAAAGTATAACATTTGTCAAGCATGGAAAAAAAAAAGAACTGTCAAGTCAGAATTATGTACCCAATTAGCTGTATTTCAGGAATGAAGATATTCTCAGATGAGGGGAAAAAAAAAAATGAAAACAATTCACCATCAGTAATCTGTTCCAAAAGAATTACTAAATGTAGTTCTTCAGAGAGAAACAGTACCACAGAGAAATTTTATTGTACATTCAATCCACTTACATTTGGTGAAATTATTGTTAGGTTTGCATTTAGGTCCATCTCTTTATCATTTCTTTTCTACGTGTTCCTCTGTCATTTCCTACTTTTTCTTTGGGATTTTGGAACATTTTTTCATGTTACATCTCAATTCACATATGATGATCTCAACTGCTTTTGTGCGGTTTGGTTTTTTGGTTTGTTTGTTTGTTTTCTGTTTTTTCAATTGGTTGGTCTAGAGTAGGCATGTCTAACAGTGGTCCCCAGGCCACGTGTGACACTGGAAGGCTTGTAATGCAGCCTCACATGATGGTAAGCTTTAAATATTACTCTGTGATTTTCAGCAGTATTTTTAATGACTTCACTGCCCATTGGCAACAGTAGAACACTGTGCTCTCAGGGAGCCACGCAGTGCTAGCCCCAGCTTCTGGCCTCATTTACATGAGCTGGTACGACGTGGTGAGGTACAGGCAACCACCAGGGATAGTACTTCCTCCGACCTATGTGTGTGTGCTTGTGAAGACAGGCGTTTACTGTCAGAAAGCAGCTGTGTAAGGTCTTTTATTTTCTTTTTAAATTTTTTATAAGGTCTTTTATTACATTATTAGATGTGGGCTTGTATTGTTTTGTAACATTATTTATTTATTTATTCATTCATTTATTTTGTGATAAGGGGACCAAACTCAGGACCTTGTGCTCCCCAGGCAGGTGCTTGTGCTCCTGAGCTCTCTCCCCAGCCCTTGTGACATCCTTTAGTAAATGAAAATATTAAAAAGGGAATTTTGCTACTTATGTACACTAACTACAGTATTCATTTTATATATGGCTCATGACAACTCTTTGCTCATGCAGTCCAGGCAAGCAAAGAGATTAGGTATCCATGTTCTCGGTAGAGATGATAACATACTTTTTTCATAGTCCATATGAAAGCAATATTTTACAAGAAGGATAAAGAAACTTACCACTTTTTATTCTTGGAGCACTTTTCGTTCTTTCCCTGTATGTTGTTTTTATCTCTCAGATGTACATACTGATGGCTTTTCTTCATCTTAATAAAAGCTTCTGCTAAGTCGCCATGTGGCAAGCCGGTGTGGTGGGGCTACTGGCGGCCATGTGCTATGCTCTGCTTTTTTTCTCCCCAATCAAATTACAAGTTGCTACTTCCTTTTCACAATATCCTATTTTATTGTTCCTGCCTCCTGTCCAATCACTGTCTGCCACATTCACACAGACTGCCCCACCTCTGTCTTGGCCCTAGATAGCCTTTGTTCCCTTGACCAGGCCCTCACAAACTCCACATCTCTCCTTTCCTATGGTCTTGTCTATGCCCTCAAAAAGGCCTCTTTTATTGCGCTGAAAAAGCTAACACAGAGCTGGCAAGATGGCTCAGCAGTCTAACGCGCCTGCTTAGGCAACTGCTGTGACTGCAGTTAGATCCCTGGCAGCACATGCTGTGCCAGCCCCATCCTCAGGGCAGGCTGAGCCAGCCATAATATAAGTAGATAGATAGATAGATAGATAGATAGATAGATAGATAGATAGATAGACTAACAGATATAATGAAACCTTACAAGGCAATTTTACAACTTTTTTTTTTTTTTTGTCTTTTTGAGACAGGGTCTCACTATGCGGTTCAGGCTGGCCTTGAGCTCACTTTTTGTATCCCAGGCTGGTCTCGAACTCACACTGATCCTCCTGCTTCAGCCTCCCAAGTACTGGGATTACAGGCATGCGCAACCACTCCCGGCTGGCAATTTTATAACTTTTGCTTTCAATTCTCAGATATTATTTGAATATGTGATGAAATGTATGATGGAAGAATATATAAAGAAAAAGTATTATATTTACTTACATATGTGCTATATTTAATATGTTCCTCTTTCATTTATTCACTGAAAGTACTATCTTCTTTTTCAAGATAGTGTCTCACCATGTAGGTCAGCTTGAACTTGAACTCATTGGGAAGCCCAGGCTGACCTTGAATTCAGTTATTCTTCTACATCAGCCTTTTGAGGACTGGGTTTACAGGTGTACACCACCACACCCTGCTCAATGAAATTATTTGGCAGAATGAACTGTATATTTTTCCTCTGAATAAGGCTGACCTGGTGTCTTAGCTTTTTCATTGCGGGAGGGTGGGGGGGGTGGGGGGGTGGTGGTGGTGGTGGTGGAGGTGGATCCACATACACAACTTAAAGGAGAAGAGAGTTATTTTGACCCACAGTTTCAGAGATTTCAGTCTATGGTGAGCTGGCTCCAAGGCAAAAACAGTATGGTGAAGGAGAGTTGTTCATCTCATGGCAACCAAGAAGCAGAATGAGCTACAAGGAGCAAGACAGAAACAGAGAGACAGATACAGAGAGAGGGGGAGAAAGAGAAAGAGCGAGAAAGACAGAGACAGAGAGACAGAGAGAGGCAGACAGAGACAGAGACAGAGACCCCTCAGAGTCATGCCTCTGGTGACTCATTTCCTCCAACTGGGCTCTACCTCCTAACAGCTCATGCAGCCACTGAACTCCTCAATGAGTGAATCAATTGCAGAAGCCAGAGTCCTCATGGTCCAATCACCTCAGTACCTTTGGACATTGCTGTTAAACGTCAAGCCCTCAGGATACATGAGTCTTTAGGAGTCACTCCACAGTTAAACTATAGCACTCAGTACAAACTGTTGGAAGTCTAATCTGCCATTATATTAGCCCACACAGCTAATAGCAGCATAGCAACATTCCTGTGCAGGAATTGCCTAGTACCTTAGTGATTGTGTTGAACCCTTTCCATCGTGGTGAAGGCTCTCCTCCATAGAATAGATATGTTATTCTGTCTTAGTTCATTTTCTTTTGCTAAAACATAATACCTGAGTCCAGTTAATTTTTTTGAAAGAGAAGTTTGGCTAACTGAAACTCCAAGAACGTGACACTGGGATCGTCTTAGCTTCTGGTGAGGACCTCAAGGTAGAAAGTAAAATGATCAGTATGGGACAAGCAATGAGCAACCAAGGAATTTTGTCTTGTAGCAACTCACTCTTGTGGCAGCTAATCCAGTCTCATGAAAATAGGAACTCATTCATTCTTACGAGAGTACATGAATCTGTTCAGGAGAGCTCCAGCTCGTGACTCGAATTCCTCTCACCGTGCCCCACCTTCCAACATTGCTGCTTTGAAGAATTAAACCTCAACATGAGTTTTGGTGAAGATAAAAATATTTAAACTACCACATTATACTATCCTATATACAGTTTTGCTTTGCCCACCTACAGCACTTCTGCCAGTACCATCATCTATGGACTTAGAGAATGATTCTGTACAAGGCATTACTTTGACACAAAAGACAGTTTGGAGTTCATGGTCTCTGTACATAACCCATCACGCAAAAGCAGTTAACCAGCCAGAGTAGTAGAGCAACCTATCAAAGGCCTAATTATGGTGCCAAACAAGAGACAACACTCTGTGAAGAGATGACATTCTGTCTTATAGGACACAGAATATACTTTATATCAGCAAACAATATATTATATTATTTATACAATAGCAAGCACAGAAATCCCAGAACAGGCTAGAATTATGGGGGAAGGGTTTTCCTGTCACTGTTATGTTTAATAATCATCCCACAGAATTTGAAACATTGAGTTTGGTTCACTTAGAGATCTTAGTTCAGAGATGAAAAGAATGCATCTTTCAAGAAATAGAAGTGCCTTCAATGGATCGTAATTTCAAACTAACATCTGGAAATCTGGGCCTCCTCATACCAAGCAGTTAACAGATAAGAACAGGAATCCATCAACTATTGCTCCAATAATACTACATAACAAACAACCACAAACATCCCAGAGACACATAGAAATAGATGCTATTTGCTCATGGATCTGTGTATCAGTTAGGGTGACCCTGTTTATCAGGACAACATTGCTATAGATGCCTCGTTCTGTTGCTTGAAAGAAGAAGCAATGGCTATTTACAGTGTTCCTCCGAAGGCTTGGCTGGGAGCTGGCATGTTACTTATACTGACATCCCCTTGACCATAAAGAATCAAGACCAAGGATAAGAGCTGGGGAGATAGCTCAGTAGAATAAGTGCTTGCCTGGCAAGCACAAGGACCTGAGTTCAATCCCTGGTTCTGTAAAAAAAAAAAAAAAAAAAAAAAAAAGGGCCAAGGATATTCTACATTCTACTTACTTTTTCCCTTTTTTAGGGAAGGGTCTACAGGGTGTTCAAGATCTCACTGCTAGATCAGACTCGAAGTGATCCACCAGTTTAGAGCCTCCCAAGAGCTGGGATTACAGGTGTGTGCCACCATGCCCAGTTTCAGTTGCCTCTCAGCAAACCCCAGGAGCAGGGCCAGGAAGGCCCAGGGATCGAACCCTACCCCTGCACCTGCTTGTAGGTGTTTTAATCCATTGAGCTATTTGGCTGACCTTCTCAACTTTCAAAATATTCAAATTTCTGATCCTGGTGCTTTGAATTTCTAACTAGCTCTTCTGGGTTGCTTTTCCTCAAATGCTGATAATCATATTTGATACTCTCTAGTAGTCTATTCCCTTGGGCAGCTGCCAACCCATTCCCCTCCCTGATTGCAACTTGCAAATACCTCTCTCCCTTCTCCCATCTGCAGATATACTTGGTTCCCAATCTTATACACACTGAAAACCCACCTCAGTTCCTGTGTACTGGCAGGAAATCTAAACTAATCCCATGCATGTCTCCTAATACAGGACTTTTTTTTTTTTCTTTTTTTTGGCGGGACTGGGGTTCAAACTCACGACTTTGCACTTGCCAGGCAGGCACTTCTACCACAGAGCTATCTCCCTGGCCCCTCTAATACAGAACTTAATGGAACAAAATTAGTACTTTTGAAGTTCATGTTCTGTCCAAATACTCAAGAATGGTTGTCTCACTTATCCTTCAAACTGAGAAATAAGGCTTGCTCTTCTTACTTCACAGAGCAGCAAGCTCAGGGAATGCTTGAGAAGCACAAGCACTCATCCAGTGTCACAGAACTGGTAAAAGTCTTTTACAATTCACACTAAAAAATACAACTGATTTCATCCCTAAATACCTAATATTTTCCTTCCCACTCCAGTCACAGGTTTAACCCTTTTGTTTTTCAGCCTTAGAATCTAGCTGTTCTCAGGAAATCTGAACAGGTGATTTTCCCTAGTTCTGGGCAAAATGTCCTATGAGAAGTTAAACAAAGACTTTTGACTCAAAGGTTCTGCAAAGACTTGGTTAAGGAGGGCTAAGGAGGCAGGAATCAAAGGACAGCTGGGTAGAGAAGAGTGGGAAAGTGCCCGCACTACGGATGCAGAGTGGGTAAGTGGACAAGTACAGACTGCGCCTGGGAATAGCCAGGGGTCTGCTGCAACAAGAACAGGATCAGCTGCTGGGTCCATGGAACAGACGAGAGGTCTCACGTTCATTTGAGGAGTATTTCTGAGGCAACAGGCTGTGTATAAAAAGAAGAGTGAGTGCCTTTTCACCTAATGGAAATTACAACAAAGTAGCAGCTACTGCCAAGACCTGTCAAGGCTGAAGGAAAACAAGGTTCTCATTCCTTCATGTTATATTAACAGAAGAATGAGCCAAACTATAAACCAATTCTCTGTAAACATTCCAAAACTGCTCTTGGAAAAACACAGCTTGGTATGCTGAAGTACTCAAGAAAATGTGTCAATGAGGTCAATCACAGGCCAACAGAAAGGCAAAAAGGAATTAGGACAATGAGTTATAACTAGAAAGTCTACCAAAGGGAGAGCCCATCAGAAACCTCCCTTTGGGAAACTGTGGAACAAATATTTAGCCACATCATCAGCAAGGTGATTAACAGCAGGCAGAGTGGCACTTGAATTCATAATTCAATGAAACATTTTTAGATATGCATCATAAATTTCTCTAAATATTTAAAGTACTAGAAACATGAAATTTCATACTGCAAATGTAATTTTCATACACAGAAATGGATACGCTCACCAGAAATTTTCTCCCAGCATTATTTAGAGAGATCATCATTTCCGACCTAATAAAAATGAGGATCACTGGTGACTTCTGATTACTGAAAGCCAGACAAAAGAGGAGGAACTGTCTGTATCCTTAGAAAGACAAACACTGGATCAGAGTTGCTCCTGTGTTGATTAGTATATCCTCAGAGCGGGCTAAATCTATTTCAAAAATATCTGCTTGCTTTCACTGGCATATCACAGTGTTCTGAAGCGTTGGATTTAAGGGATTGTCATTTGTTATGGTTTGCAGCTAGTTGTTCCTCCAAAGCCTCATGAAGTCATGAGGTAGGGACTTCTAGAGTTTGAGATTAACTCATGATCCACTGGGATTATGGGTGACCCAAGGATGAGATTATGGGTCTGAGTACTGTTGGGATTATGGGTTTGGCCTGAGGCAGATAGACTGAGACACAGAGCCTGAATGTAATATAAGAGAGACAGAGAGACAGACACACTCTCTGTTGCTGTTGTTGGCCTGTTGCGATTGTTGCTGTTCCGCTGCCATGAACTGGATGCTCTATGCCCTTGCCTTGGAGCAAGCTGAGTATGGACTGAAACCTCTAGTAACTGTGAGCTGAATAAACCTTTCCTTCCTTCATTTTGGGTGTTGGGTATTTGTCCCAGCAATGAGAGAAAAGAAACTGAGACATTATTGCATTTTTGACTATGGTATGATTTATCCCCTCAAAGCCTCATGCAGTCGTGGGACAGCTTCTGGAATTTGTAATTGATTATGGTGAGAATGTGTGCTGTACTTCCCCTGGGGCAGGTGATTTGCATTTCAATGTAAGGAAGGAAGAGAAGTTAGCTGCTTGAGCAGCTAGCTCTCCCTGCTCTTTTGCTCTTGCTCTTTGCCCACCACCAGGAAAGGGTGTTTTCTGCCATATGCCTCTCTGCCTTGGAGCCAGCTGAATATGGACTGAAACCTCGAGTAACTGTGAGCTAAATAAACCTTTCCTTCCTTCATTTTGAGTGTCGATTATTTGTCCCAGCAACAACAGAAGAGTAACTAAGACAGACTGTAACAATTCTAGTGCCAAAAAAAAAGCTTAAATTGTTCATTATATCCATTTCCATATAAGATTCTAAATATAGGGCTCACCCTTAAAATTTAACAATTTTGGTCTGGTGAGATGGCTTAGCGGTCTAAAGTGCATGCGTCGGGAAGTTTAGGCCACTGTGCAGGGACCAGGGCTCGATCCCAGGCCCCACGTGCTGCATCACCCCCCATTCCCCAGGGAAGGCTGAGCCGGCCAAAACACAAACAAATATGTAATGTGGTTGAAGAAAATAAAATAAACTTTAAAAAAAAAAAATAGAAAGAAAAAAAATTTAACAATTTTCCCATACTCAGTCAGATCTTTGCATGTGACATCACTTGACGCTGAAAATCTCTTCCTTCTCCCATCTAACTCTCCCCTGCCCAAACCTTTCAGTCTTCCTGATTATAGAATACAGTCTGAATTTCCTTTCTTAGCTCTCAGAATGTTCTGCATATCTCTGATCTTAACCTTTTCAGGCTGCTTTAACAAAACACCAATAAGCAATAGAAATATATTTCTCACAGCTCTGGAGGTTGGAAGGCCCCAAATCAGGGTGGCAATAGATCTGATGTCTGGTGTTTGTATACAATGTGTTTTTGTTTGAAGAACTGAGGTTTGAACCCAGGGTCTTTGCACCAAGTTGCAGCCTCAGTACTTTTTTATTTACAGACAGGATCTCACTAAACCACTAAATTGCCCAGTCTGATTTCGAACTTGTGATCTTCCTGCCTCAGCTTCTCGGACTGCTATGATTAAAGGCATGCGCCACTATGCCTGGCTGACAGTGTCTTATCTCTGTCATCACATGGTGAATGGGATAAGGGACCTATGTGAACCTCTTTTTACAAGGCCTCTCTAATCCCATTCGAGTCTCACATCCTACTAACATCACCTTGGGGATAACAAGTCCCGTAACTCAGTGGAACAGCACCTGCCTGGCAAGAATAAGCTTCTGACTTCTTTTCCCAGTACCAAAAAAAAAAAAAGTAAGTCTCCCATTTGAATTTGTGGAAGGCACACAAATATCCAGACCATAATACTCCCCATGTACTACTGTCTCCTTGACCTCCGACCTCTGACCTTGCTGACTGCCTTTATATCCTTCAAACCTGCCAAAGCACTTCCTGCTCAGGACCTCTGCCCAAGAATTCCTTTTGTGCAGACAATCCCAGACTGGAGAGTTCATCCTTTAAGTCGTAGCTTAAATGTCCCTGCAGCGCAGAGTTTCTGGCCACAGCCCCCATCGCAGAATGCAGCTACCTTCTTTATCACAGTATTTTACTTATTTACTGTATGTCTCCTCCACTAGAATGTGAGCTGTGAGGGGCCGGGCAGCAAGCACAGGTAGAATTCAATTTATCTTTCTAGTCTCAGTTCAAAGATTATGTTTTCTATTCCCAGAGCCTGGCCCACAGTTGATAGCTGGTGAATGGATAGAAGAGGAGCAAGGTAAAGGCAGAGGTCTTAACAAGAAACGTTAATTGGGCAAGATGGTGAGAAAATGAAAGGATTTCTGCAACGAAGATGCTCCACAAAATCCACGCTATTAGTAACACGCCATTTTGTTGAAGCACCAGCCTGGCAAGTACAGGGACTGGGGTTCCGTGCCCCACACCGCGTGCCCCATTGGCCCCACCCTCGGGTGTGCTGAACTGGCTACCGAGACCAAGTGCGGTAGCACACGCCTATAATCCTGACGCTGAGGAGGCTGAAACAGGAGGATCATTACAAGTTCAAACTGCATACTGAGTCTCTGTACCAAATATATATATATATATATATATATATATATATATATATATAC
>PVKN010015303.1:0-18597 GCA_004027915.1 Capromys pilorides | reverse complement strand
TTCGAGTGGGACCTTCAGTAGTTAAAGGATATACCTTGATTAGGGAGAGGGCTATGCAGAAGGGTCTCAAGTCCTGGGTTTAAGAAATTAATTCTGAAGGCAAGAGGAAGTTCCCCTGGTGCTGGGCAGGAGGAGACTGAGAGCTCCTGGGCTGGCTTTAGAAAGAATCCTCTGAAAGCCAGGAGAGGACGTGCTGGCCACTGATTCCTAACGTTGATGACATCGGACTCTTCTGGAGGGCCGGTCAGAGCAGGCGACTGGCCCCTTCCCGAGCATTTCCATTTCAGCAGGTCTGAACTGTAGTAGCGAGTCTGCGTTTCTAGCTGATTGGGTTCCTGGTACTGCTGCTGCTGGTCTGGGGACCACAGTTTGAGAACCGCTTGTTAGCAAATGAGGCAAGGAAGGTAGCAAGGAGGTAGGCTGAAAGGAGGTAGAAATAACGTGGATGATAGGAGGGAGATTTGAGAGATCTTTCACTTGTCAAGCCAGTGGCATGCTAGCCAGCAAAAAGGACAGGATCCCAGGGTGTGGGGAGCAGGTGGCAGGGTGATGACACATCTCAGAGGAGCTGAAGTCCAAGGAAGTGCAAAGCAGAGGACCTGGAAGCGGGATGCCCCTGGTGGGGTTTAAGTCGCAGGGGAATGGGGTAGGAGCCAGAAGCTGGGTTGGGGTGAGAGCTCCAGCTGAGCCTGCAGCATGGATGAGCAGTGTGTGGAGACCCCACTAGCACCCCTGCCTCAGACAAGGTGGCTTCAGGGCTGGGCAGCCAGCCAGCCAGCCAGCACAGCTCCAGGTAGGCCCGGATTCTGAGGTCAGGAGCTTGCGAGGTCTAGGACTGTAGCAGCAGCTCAGGTCTAGAGCTAGTGCAGCTGGGACAGATCTGGTTTCTGAGACTGGGGGGAGGTTAAAGCACCCTGTTGCTGGCCCTTGATTTGCAGTCCAGGCGTGATAATAGGAAGCCTCCCTTAGGACCAGGGCCCCAGTTGCAACAGTCCCTGCCCTAACTGGCCCTAGAGTCCTTGGGCCAGACTGGATCCCTGCGGGAGGGAGACACCTGTCTCCTGGGACTGGTGGAGAAACAACCTTGGGCAGAGCCACAGCCAGTCGCTCTTCTTGGGCCCTGCCACCATCCAGGACACGGTGAGGGCTGCCACGGGCAGCGGGAAAGCAAAGGGAGGAGCCCACAGACTGCTCGCCAATTTTCTAGTGCAGCGGTAATTGAAGGTACTCTCTCTACCCCAATGCCTATGTCCCTGTGTCCCATAAGTCCTGTCCCCAACCTCTCTCTGCACTTTGTAGCCAGCAGATATGCACATGACTGACGTTCCTGGTAGGAATACTAGCACGGACACCTGGCGCTAAAGCCCAGTCACAGTGCTGACCACTCCCTTTGGACCAGGCTTCCTTCCAAGCTGATAGTGACTTTACAGGAGGCTCCTTGTGTTCCCAAGGGGCAGGGTAATGGCTCTGGCTGGGAGGCCCTGTCTAAAGACTTAGGATGGGAGGGTGGGGGAGGTGGCTCAGAAAGAAAAGCAAGACTGAACACATGTGGTAGGACTCCTTGGAGACCAGGTGACCCTGTACTCTCTCCCCCACCTCCTGTGGGCAGAAAAGGCTGCAGAGAGATGGGGAGGAGGTGCACGACAAGCCTAGGGCTGCTGTTGGGGTGAGGCAGCTTGCCCAGGCCAGCTCCTGCCTCTGTCAGGAAGGCAGGGCAACTGATAGAGGCCTCCAGCCCCTGTGGTCTTCTGCTGTGCTCTCTCTGGTCCTACGCAGGACTCGGCAGGTGCCCAGGTGTGCAAGCAGAAGGGAAGACATCAGGATGGTAGCAAAGTTGGGGAGAGGGGGCAGACATCCGACAGACCCCCCCGCGTGGCCCAAGCACCAAGGCCTCCACTCATTCTTTAGAAGCTGGCAGTGTTGACTGTAGGCCAGAATCAGGTTCACTCTCACTGTCCCATGCAATGCCACCGTAACCCTGGGGACAAAAGTGGGAGTAGAAGTAGATCAAGGTCAAGCAAACGACAGAAAGCTAGGTGAAAGAACTGAGAAGCCAGACAGGGCAGAGCAAGGATGACTTATCAGAATGTTAGGAAACCCACAGATCAAGGCTACTTGGACCTCAGGCACTCACAAAGCCAAAACTAGATCCCATCTCCACGTCAGGCTCTACCTTGCCTATGATGGGGGCTTTGGATGCCCTGACATTAAAGCCTTATGTAGTTAGACATGCCTCTCTGATGGGCAGCCCAAGTCAGGTACCCCCTAGCCATGACTCCCGTCAGTCCCCCACTGTGGATCCTCTATGATGCCAGGACCTTAGGACCCCCAGAGCCCACCCCAGGGGGCCAGAGCTGTCCTCAGTGGCCAGCTCCCAGCCAGAGGAGTGCACTTTTGCTGTTAATAAATCTTACCCTTGCCACTCTTCTGAGTACCCAGCTCAGGACCTTGCTCAGGATTCCAAGAACCTGGACACAGTGCCTGGGGTCCATCACTCTATCCATTTAATACCAAGACTGTCCATGTGGAGATGAGAAAGCAGCAACTCAGGGAACTCAGTACCCCTGGCCCAAGAACATTACCAAGAATGAACTACCCCCTAAAACTGACTCAGAAACCGAGAGAACCTTGAAGCCGAGGGCCTGCAGAAGAGCTGCGCTGCTCCCGTAGGTTCTCATTCACCAGGATGAGGACCCCTGCTCAGTCCTAGCGGCTCCACCGTGGACTGCATTGGCACACTCTAGTTTGAGGCCCAGGCTGCCTGTCATCTATTTTTAGGAAGTTTTCTTAGAACACAGCTCCTAGCAGTACCATTGTCAAGAAAGGGCATCATAGGCAGGAGAAAGAATAAAACGGGCTTGTTGAGCTTTGTTAAAGAAATTAGGAAGTCTTAGTAAAAGGCAGCTTCTGCCTCTGCAGTTAGACTCGAGCAATTAGAAAGACAAAGGTGAACAATGAAAAACTATAGTGGGGTGAGGGGGCAGGAAGATAGCTCCGTGGCACAAGTGCCTGCTTGGCAATTGCAAGGTCCTGAGTTTGAACCTGGTCCCGCCAAAACAAAACCAACCAAACAAAAAAAGCCAGTTGGAGAAGGTGCCAGGTGTCCAGTAACACAATAACAAGAATTTAGCAGGAAGAGTTGACAGGCGAAACACAGATGCAGCCAGGAACGTGAAAGACAGGGGTAACCAGCCTCCCTCACCTGAGCAAATGTAAAGAAGATAAGGGGCAGCTATGTAAAAAAAAAAAAATCCTTATTTAGTATATAAAAGCTACATGCCTATACACACATTTATACATGTATGCACATTGTCACAATATATTAGTATACCAGATAGGCACAAGAGGAGAGCCAATCAGATGGAGACAAATTGTGGTGCCCAATGAGGGGGTGGGGACAGGGACACGACTTAAGAAACCTGTTGACAGAACCTCCCAAGTATTCACTACCGACGCCACATGCGCTTCTGTAGTGCCTGTCTGTCTGCTCTTTCTCCACTCTTCCATCTCCAAATGCATCATCTTCCTTTATTTTAAACTTGGGTCCTGTATTTTTTTAACCAGTGCTGAGTTTCACAGTCCCAGTTAGCTCACGCTCCAGTAGAGCGGTGGCGCGGGGCACACCCAGCGTCATGGCACTGTCTGTGGTTGCTCTGTGGCCCTAGCCAGCACAGGAGGTACAGGAGGGACTATGATAAAGTGGTTACTATCAGGCTCTTCACAGGAAGTGTGTCAGCTGAGCTTGGGCTGCTTAAGAAAATATCAGGGGCCCAGGGCTTAAATGGTAGACGGGGACTTCTCAGTGTTCTGAAGGCTAAAGTCTGAGTCCAGGAGCAGCACTGCTGCATCCTGACGAGGGCCCTCTTTCCCCCTGGGCTATAGACTGTCACTTTCTCACTGTGTCTGCACAGCAGAGACGAATGGGGGAGAGCTCTTGTTTTAGGGTCCCTCACTGAGAGTCTACACCCAACGCTCCTGGTGGTCGCATCTCTAACTGTGACATGGAGGCTAGAGCTTCACCATTTGAGTCTGGAGGGGACACAAGTGTTTAGTCTATGACATGTGTCACCTCTCATCTTCAAGAAAAGCCCAAGCTTGCTGGCATCTAGCAGAGCCCAGCTCGGCTGGTAGCGAGGGTGGTGTATGTGTAGTGCTGTGTGTGTGTGTGTGTGTGTGTGTGTGTGTGTGATGTGCAAAGGGCCCCTGACACCTCCCCTTGGAGAAGAAGCTGTGAAAGTGGCGTGGGCAGAGTCTTCTCTCTAAGGGAACTGGGCTCAGAAGCTTTTATGGCCAGAAGAGTGCAGGGCTGCTGCTGCTGCTGAAATTTAAGTAATTTTCCCTAATTAAGCAATTATCTCAGAGATAGCTGTTCCATCTCCAGGAACATTTTTGCACAGGGCGGGGAGCAGTGAGATGGGGGTGAGATGCAGTGCTTAGGAAGCCCCAGATATAGAACACTCTGAGTTTCCCTTCTGCTGCTTGGAGGAAGAGGCATTTTCCAGGCTGCAAAGGAAGGGCAGCTCCATCCTTCCATTTGAGAGGAGAGCGGCTTTTCTGATGATCTCCTGGACCCAGGGATCCCCCTCACTGACTGAGCTAAAGGCTTCCCGGGGTTGTGGAGGCCACAGTTTTCCCCCATAGGCAGATGGCCCACAGAGCCCCGTACACCCTTCCAGAAGGCTGGGCATGTAGCACAGAGCTAGCTAGGATGGGCTGGTCAAGACCAAGACACCCAGGAGGCTGGAAATGCCTATTCCTTCCTGAAATCCAGCTGTAGGGGCTTTGTAGGCTCAGGCCTCCTGTGGTGTCGCCACGTATATGCTTGGCTCCAGCAGGTAGCCTACTATTCCCTTGCCTGCCTGTGATGTTCTCCAGTGCAGCTGCCCTCTGAACAGGTGTAAACATGCCCAAAATACCTCATGGGACAGCTTACACCAACAACCTACCTGTTGTTTAATTATGCTGTTTAGGCCGAGTGTTCCTGTAGCTTTACTCGCCTATCTTTGCCCCAGTACGTTCTTCCCATAATTCCCAAGCAAGGTCATGATTGTGTCCATCCCTGGTTCTAGGCTGAAGGCAGAGACAAACTCCTGGCTCTGGGAAGCCAAAGACCAAGGATGGCAGATGGACAAAAGGAGGCCCTGTGGCAGCTTTGTGACCAGGATGGGCCCACAGGTAAAATGGAAAGGAAGGGAAGGTGGGCCTGACTTTTTAGTGTAATCATCACTTACCATATAGGGAACTTTTTTTTTTTTTTTTTTTTTTTAAATAAAAGGCAACCTTTGGCAGAGATTTACCTTTGTAAAAGGCAAAATGACAATGGAACTGACAGATGGATTTGGCTGCTGCTTCCCACAGATTAGAGTATCCTGCTTTCTGTTAGAGGGTGGACTTGACCTCTGTGCAAACCTTTCAGTGGGATTCTCTGATGTCCTTGTTTTCTTAATGGGCCTTTGATCCCCAATTAGCAAGCATAAAGACCAGAGTCGGGTCCTCTCACTGGCTGCGTGGGCAGGCATAAGAGGAGATGTGCAGGGACAGTTTGGTCCTGGATCAGATTTGGCGAGGGCTGTCTCACTTCCTCAGGACTGTCACAGTGTCCAGCACTCACTTGTCCTGGGATCACAGGGCATGGCGTGGGAGCCTCATGGAAATTCTCCCTGGCTCCCACTCAAGAGGGGAGAAGGGGCTCAGCCTCCCAGAACCCTGTATCCATAAATCCAGCTTCCCTGGGGCCATGGGGGAGGCGCTCGACTTCTTGGCTTCTGCACCAGCTGCTGCCAAGGGCAGAATAGTAGGGAGTCTGTTTTATTCTGTGGGGTAGGCAAAGTAGGGGTCCACATAGCTCCTTATGGGGCCTGTGGCAGGTGCCACAAGGATCACAGAAGGGAGCTTTTCTGGCTGGGGAGAGTACAGGGACCCTCAGCAGTGGGGAGCTTCAGGGTCAGACGCATGCACAGAATCTTCCAGATACCCCAAATTCCTGGAACCCAACTATAGCTGGGGTTCTAGGTAGCCCTAGGCCCTACAGCTCAGAGCCCTGCAGCTACAGTTAATAAAGGCTACTAAAAGTTATACAATATTTATTTATAACCCCAGAAGTGCAGCAGGATCTGCATAAAAGGAAGGGGCAGTACATGCAAAGACCATAAAAAAAAGCGTTCAGTTTTTATGCAGTGGTCACTGGGGGAATGAATCCCCGGCTGACGGAGTCCTTGTGACAGTAACTGAGCACAAAGCACGCGTAGAGAAGCCCAGGAGAGGCCACAGGGGGCCTGTGCAGTTGGAGCTTGGTGGAGTGAGTGTGGGAGGAAGCCGGGCAGGCACTGCGAAAGGACAGCAGAAACGAGGGCTTCCAGAGTGAATCGTTTCATACTGATCTTGTTCAGGCACCAGCTGTGTGCCTTGGCTGGGTGCTGTGGGGCTGATGCGGAAGATGAGCTGGACCCCCAGCTCCCACCTGGCGTGTGTGTATGGGAGGGTGGGGAGACACAGAATGACACTAACGGTGACAGGGGCCATTGGCCTGGCAGACAGAACATGGACTAAACTAGCTCTGTTGTCTGAAACGCACCACCTCTGCGTGTAAACTCTGCTTGCTCAGGCAAGCTGTTTTACCTCTCTCTGCCTTTGCTTCCTAATATAGCAAATAAGAGCAATCCTGGCAGCTGCAGGTAAGGCTGTCCTGGGGATTTGTATGAATAGCAATGGCCTGGTGCAGAGTGCTTCCTCCCAGGGCGGATTCTGATACACCATCTCGTTGCATTTTGAACAAAGTATTTGGGTGGCCTAAGGTGATTCATTCATTCATTCCATCACCGAATCATTCATGGAAGGAGCCTGGGAGAGCTTTATGGAAGGGGTGGCTTTCATTCTTAGCTTGAAAAGATGAGCCAGCAAAGGGAGAGAAGCAAGACTGCTAGGCAGGGGCTCAGGAAGAGAAAAGTCATGGAGATGTGACAGCGACACTGCAGAGAGGGCCTAGGACCGAGGGTGTGATGCACTGCGGGTGCCCTTTGGGAACTCCTCCTTAAACATCAAAGCTGAAGAGCGAGGTGGTGGGCGGGCAGGCAGGGACTCCACATGGCTTGGCTGCCCCATCACCCCAAAATCCTGCCCCTGGGGCTGTGCTACGTTGGCCTGAAGCAGCAGCCCTCACCTCCGAAGGCACGATGCGAACCGAGTCAGGACACTCGGGTTGGGGAGAACAGTGAATAATTTTTCAAAACACACCAGAGCTACCCAACAGACATGAAACAACAACCCCAAAAGTAGTCTTAAATCATCTAGTAATCACACTATAAAAGTAAAAATAGCAGGTGAGATTATTTGCCATAGCATATTTTATTTAACCTGACATAGGTACAATATTATCATTTCAGAATGTAATGAACATAAGAGAATTACTCATGAGATACTTTCCATTTTCTTTGTCAAACGAAAACTTCCGAACCTGGCTCGCACTTCCTCTCCTGACTCCTGACCAGGCAGGTGCCTGAGGTCCACAGTTACATGTGGTGCTGGCTATTGTGCCAGACAGCACCGGGGCAAAAACAAACCACAGTGGACTTTCCCCACCCTCGAATCCAGAGAGGCTTTATTTCCCCACGTCCTCCTGAGTGTGCTCCTTAAACACGTGCATCTGGATTCCTGGCTGCAGGCTCTGGAGGGTCAACCTGCGCCCAGGGCTGTTGGTCATGTGGTTTCCATGGCGTCCTCCTTTTCACAGGGCTGTGGCTCTGGGCATGAACTGGAGACACCACTGGAATAGAAGGAGGAGCCCAGCGGGGAACACGGTGCCACAAAAAGGAGTCCAGAAGCACTTGTACCATGATAGGGCAGAAGATTCAGGAGCTAATGTTGTCCCTCCCCTAAACACAGGCACATGAGCCTGCGATCAGAGTCAGTTGATTCATTTCCGGGGAGCACACCAGGCCCTTTGTGTTACAGGCGTGAGCCTACTTAAACCTCACAACCACCCTTGAGATATATCCTGTTGTCACGGCACAGAGAGGTGAGGCATTTTTCCAGGGTCACCCAGCCAGGATTTAGACCTGGGTGGAGCTGGTAAGACGCCAGTCCCTTCCCACTCCCCGAGCGAGTCCTCATCACACTATCATCTGGAAATGAGAACATGACAGGCGCAGCGGAAGGCGGTGGAGAGATGGAAAAATTGGGAAGTGGTCCGCCTCTGGTGACAAGAAGGGTGAAGGTGTTGTCTGGCATTGCCATGCAGCGAGTCCCAGATGGCGGGGAACCCACATCCACCACAGGCCAGGTGGGAGCAGGAAGGGTGCGGACAGGCGGGGTCCCAGCAGACGGCTGGAGAAGCTGGCTCTGGCTGCACCAGAAGCGCCTGGGGAAGGGAAGCCTGTGACTTCATCACTGGGCCAGTGGCCAATGACGTCACCAGGAGGGCTAGGAGCCAGGCCCGCAAGTTATTTACAGAACCGGCTGGCGGCCAGGCACAGCTCCTGAGCTGTTTCAGATGTGGATAGTTAAAGCCTCCAGCTGGCCCAGCGTGGCCAACAGAGCCCAGCAGGCGGGGAAGAAGGAGGAAGGCTGGAGGAGGCCCCGCGGATAGGGGCGGCGCCTCTCGGAGCGCAGCGTGGGCTCTTGCAAGGGTCCTGGGGGCAGCTTCTCCCTCTTGGCATCTGCCCATCGTTTCCCTCTTTGTGCCCAAGAGATTTTGTGTCTTCTGCTTCCCTTCCTGGGGTCAGAGGAGCTTAGAAGGCCCAGCAGGAGCATTTTAGACGCCAGCAGCTGCTCCCGCGGGCGTCTACGTGTGTGCATGCGGGGTGTGCGGGGCGGCGGCAGCGGTGTGTGCTTCCGCCGGCCTGGGTGGGTTTGCTGCTTGGCTGGCTGTGCGCTGGCGTCCTGCGGGGCTGTGTGGGCAGCTGAGCCTGTGAGCCCACCGCCATGGGCATCTTGGCACATCCACGTGCATGCCTGCGTGTGAAGCGGGGAGACAGGGCCTTAGGATTAGCAGGGAGGAAGGGGGAGTCAGGGGAAAGAAATCACTGTGGGAAGATGGGAAATATAATTTCGGTGGATGATACAGAGGCTCTTAGAGAAGCTTCCGCAGAACTAGACAAACCTTTCAATCCATTTATCAAAAATGCCTGCAGCTCTGCTTCTGAGCAGGTGCAACAAGAATAAAATATTGAGCAGAATCTGTGATTGTGGGACTGGAGGAGGCCAATAAATAAGAAGTTACTGAGCTGTTCTCCCTGACCTGATGGGTTTCCTCTGGCCCACTGCCCCCTCCCATCATCACATCCTGTGGTCCCACGGGCAATGGCGGAAGCAAGGCTGGCAGGACCCTGGGAGGCCTTGACCCCTGAGATCTCAGGGGTGCACACCCCAGGGATTGGGGGAGATCAGAGTGACCAAGCCCCAGGTGGACAGGCCTTGGTGGGGCAGCTGCTGTTGTATTTCTTGGGTTTGCTCAAAGCCCTCCTTCCCTTTAAGATGCTCCGTGATGGAGCTGAATCTGAACATCCCAGACAGTGTTGTCCTGTAGGCTTCCACATCCTTGGTCCATGAGGCAGTGTGGGCATGGGGAAGGGTTGGGGGTCACTGGGGAGACCCTAGGCTATGCTCAAACCAAGACACCCCCACCTCACATGGTTTGATAACCTGGGCCTTTGGGTGCTAGGTGGCAGGGTGAACATCAGCTGAATGGGGGTCCCCTTCCCTGGACCCTTGTTTCATGCAGTCCCTCCTCAGCCTCAGAATAGAAAAACAGTAATTCTCCACATGCTTCAATGCTTGATCTGCATTGATTTCTTTCACCTCCAAGCACACTAAAGAGCACTGGGCCTCAGCCCCTCCTTTACTGGGCACAGGCTGCCCTGGAGCTCCATGAACTGCCCAGCACTCACCACCCTGAACCTGCAGCACCAACCACTCATCACCAGCACAGCCTAAGTCACTGCCTCTTGATGCCAAGGACCAAAGAGGCGGAGACTCTTCCAGGGAGATTGTGTCCTGGTAGAGGTCCCAACATTTTCTAAGTGCCCTCGGTTGTAGCCAGAGGAAAGGAAAGGCACAACGTGTGGTTCTCTGGCTGGCAGCCTATGTACCAGGATGCAAGAGTGAGCCGCAGCATGCACCCCAGGGATGAAAGCTAATGAGCCAAGAGCACCAAGCACCAAGAGTGGTTCCAGGGGCGAAGAGGAAGGCCCTGGCTCTGGAGAAGCAGCTGAGATCATACTTTAATGCCCTTCTGCTTTCAGAAACACAGCAGATGGGAGCTCCACTTCTTCTAGAATGTTCTTGGGAAACAAATATCCTGTGGACCCGTTGCTCCTCAGACTGCCCTAGTCTCTTGTCCCGTGTGGCCTCTGCCTTTCCTTTGTTGCCTAGGGTCTGGGATTAAGGTGGTTCTTATGGAAGCTGGGCCACCCAGGGAGGGGAGCTTTCATCTCCTCTGAGACTGGACCTGCCCCTCAGGTGTGGAGCTGCAGTGCAAGCAGGCTGCAATGTCACCACCCCATGGCCCTGGCACACCCGTCACCTTTGCAGAGAGGCCTACAGCTGGAAAGAGACTTTTTGCTTCTTGCTCTGCAGTCCTCCTTTGAGACACAGCAGAAAAACATCCTATAGCCATTGCTCTAGCATTTTAAGGATAATTGCATCCTGGCCTGGTGATAGAAATGAGAGGGGACTGAGGGAGCAGCTGTCGGGTTCTCAGTGCTGCTACTGTTTTATTGCATTTCTATAAACCTGCAAATCATGGCTGTGGACCGTCGGCCCCAGGACCTTTCCCTCTCCTTGCGTCTCTCCAGCTCTGTCTCGCGGGTGGAACAGGTCTCAATATGGCAGCGTCTGGGGCCAGCCATTCCAGCTCACTCTTTCTCTGCCTTTGGGAGTCCGAGATAAGAGGAAGTAGTCGTTCTGCTGGGGTGCTGGGTGCAGCCTCACAGGCTAGAGATGATGCAAAGCACAGGGTGGAGCGGGGGTTGGTGGGGGGCTGTCCCAGGCTTTGGCTGCTGGACAGCTGCCTGCTTTACTGGCTTCTTTAAAGACTCAGCTGGGCTCCAGCCAGGGCTCATGCTGGAGGGCTAGGCTAGGTTTGCAGTGAGCTGGAGGACAGTGTGTTGCCCTGGCAGTGTTCAGTGGCCCTTCTGCCGTTCTTACACTTTTTCCATGGTCTTAGGCAAGGAGATGTGTTCAGACAGCACTGATCATATTGCCAGCAGTTACTTGGTGCTGGGTACGTCACTCACGTTCTGCCTCTAATGAGCACCCATATCCTACGAAATGGGTGTGGCCAGCTGTGCTTTTCTACTTCTGCACGGAAGGTGGCTCAAGGCAGATGAAGCTGGAAGCCAGCCCGAGGGCTGGCTCCCCTCTTCAGTGGGACATGAGCTTAAGGACATGAGCAAGGACAGAGCAGGTGACTCGTCTTGGTGTGCGTGGGACTTTGCTAGCTTTGTCACTGCGTGTCCTGCTCCCTGGAGCCCCGCTTGGTCTAGGGCACACCGAGCCAGTGGGTCCCCTGCGGGGTGCACACAGAGGAGGGTGTGGGTGGGTGCTCTGGGTAGATCTTGGGTATGACCTGCTGTGGGTGGCCGGAGGCAGCTTAAGGCTCCAGTCAAGAGGTGGAAGGGTGCCTTCGGGTGAGCATCTCCCTGCCAGCTCATTAGGGGTGCTAAGACAGCCTAGCCTCTTCCCTCCCCAATGGAAGGGTACTTACCCACACTCCTGCAAGCCTTTCCCTGGCTGGCGCCCCATGCCCCGACTCCTGCCATGTCTGACCCCAGCCCTGACCCTCCCAGCCTCTGATCTCCCAATAGATGCTAAATGAAACAGCAGGACCGCTTTCTCTGCCTCTTGTACCCCCAGCAGTCTTCACCCTCTGTGAGTCAGGTCAGAGAGGGTCACGGAGGAGCTGAGTTTACGAGAAATGGTGCAGGTGGTTGGAGAAGCCAACTGGGGGGCCCCCGTGCAGCCAAGGAAGCTGGGGAGTGGACAAAGGTGAGAAGAAGAGGAGAAAGAAAAACTCCTGGTGAAAAAAAAGTTCAATCAGATTTGTAAAGGGCACAATTTACAAATCCGTCACATATTTTACTAGGCCAGGATTTACGGATTAGCCTGTAATACTTAGGCGGCTTTTTGTAATAAAACCTTGAGCCGAGGCAGCCTTGGGGAAGTGAGGAGGAGGAAGGAGCCTTCTCTTCCTATCTCGCTTTTATTTTCCCAGCATTTTTTGATCTAGGCAACCCCATTAATCTGTGCTTTATCTGCCTATGGAGAAGGATTGAGCTCTTTATTGGATTTTTGTCAAAAATAAATGATTTAGTTTGGGATATTGTGGAAACGATTTTTGTGGTATTACACCATCTAATAAATGAAACAGCAGGGATCAATTCCTTTCTTGCGATGTGTTCAACAGGCAGGGTGAAATATGCCCCACAATTATTTGGTATTGCACTCCATAGATATTTATAACCGAGCGTGACTGTGTGCATGGGTCTGCCCGAGCATGGGCACCTGTCCTGGATGACGTGATCCATTAGACCCAAAGTGTGAGGCTCAAGATGTGTGTGATAGGGTGATCAGAAATGTAGACCAGGCTCACGTTAGCAGCCAGGGCTGACAAGCAGGAATCAGGCATGGGGGTGAGGGCCAGGCTTGGGAGAAGGTATTTACCAAGGCCTCTGGCTCCAGTGCTTTCTCTGGAGCTGCTGGAGGCATGGGAAATTATCAGGATGAGAAGTCCTGGTGCAGCAGGCTGGCAGAGGACCTTCAGGTGGGCCCAACATGGGAAGACCAGGACCCATCTTCAAGAGAAAATGTCTAGAAGAACTTGGAGGTGAGAGCTGGCTTCCCGCCTGGTAGGCTCATGAGGTTTATATCCCTGAAGGCTCACAAATATTTATTGAGAGGCTGTTCTAGGGCAGTGCTGGGCACTGATGTGTGGCGCACGGCAAAGGGCATATGGATGTCTGTTCACAGACTGAAGGGGCTTCTGGTGGCAGGACCAGCTGAGAGGTGGAAACGCTCTCCCAGGTCCTGCTCTGGAGGGCAGGGTAGCACAACTCCCAAAGGAGCACAGCCAGGAAACGAGACAGTCCCCAGCAACGTGGCTCCTGCTCCAGTGGAGTCACTGGGGTTAGAGATGGTTGCTTGCCTGGGACTTGCATTCTGACAGCCATACCTTCCCACAGCCATCGAAAGGGGTTGTGGCTATGCCTGTCCTCCAGCTCTCCGAGAAGCTGGAGTGAGACCTCAAGTTCAAGCCCGGCCGGGGCTCACTATATAAAATAAAAAAGGGCACAGTGTGAAAACCTGGTGTTCAGTTCTTGATACTGGAAAGAAAGGAAAAAAAAAAAAGAATGGTTTCTTTAGAGCCCACAAGACTGTAAGTGACATCTGAGAAAATGCCACAGGTGATGGAGCCATGCTGTGAACCTGTGCTCTGTGCCTCTACTGTGGTATTTGGTAAGTATTCACCAGATGGTCCTCTGAAGGAATGAATGCCAAATAGTAGACCTAGTTGGGAAATAATCAGCCCTGGAAATCAGAGATCAAAAATGCCAGCCCCAATAAGGCTACCCAGGCTGTAGCTGCCTCACAGAGCGGGCAAGCAGCAAGAGAACAGTGACACCATCCAAGGCAGGACAGGCTGACTGGCATGGCATTGTAGGTCTCTAGCTTTCAAGGCTGATTATTTTCGGATTGGGTCTTATTTTCAGGGAAAAGAAGGCACTGGGGTTCTTTCACACAGGGTTGCACGAATGTGGTATTAATACCCATTAATTTCCTTGGCAGGCCTCACCACCAAGCCTTATGTTTCGCCACCGTAGGCAGCGACCGTGAGACGGTGCAGCTCTGTGTCTCTCCGCTGAGCTCTCTATTTTCGGACTATTTTGTGCTGCCTTCGCTGGCTGTGTTTTCTCTGCCACAATCAGAATTCTTGGAGCTTGGTGTTGATGGGAGGGGAATTTTAAGTGTCTTCAGCATGATGAGATTCTTCTGCCTGGGTTTCGTTTGAATTCATTTTTCTCCACTCCCATTTCTTCCCCCTTCTCTTGCAGAGAGCTTGAGGTGCTAGGAAACTGCCTGTGTAACAATTTAAAAATCCTCCACAACCCCCATCCTGCCCGCTTGAGGACAGCAGCTCAGAGATGTTCCCACTCAAACGTATTGATGTTTTCCTGGGCAAAAGCAGTGTGTGGCCCCGTGGCAGACTGGGTAGAGCTGGGGGCATGTGAGACATGTGGTTCCAATGGCCCACTGGGGAGCCCTACGGCATCTTCCTGTCTATTTCTGTCCTGGCTTTCACAATGTCCACTTGGGCTGGGCCTGGAACCCTTTGGGTTCTGTAGTACTTCTCTTTTGATTTGCTAAGTGGGTTTTCAGCCTGGGTCTGAGAAGCATCCCAACCACCATTGTCATTCCAGCAAAACCATTGTTGGAAAGCCCTTCGGCTTGGATGGAACATCTCTGGAGAAGGTAGTTGCTGTCCTTCTACCTGGGGGAGGGTGAGATTTCATCCTCAGAGGGAGTGGAAGGTCATCTATGAGCCAGCAGACTGCTGCTGCTGTCGGAGAGCTTGGGTTCCAACAGCCCTGGCTGGGGCACAGACAGTAAGCCTGACGTATAGGACATGAATGAGTTGCAGAGACATGCAATGGCACCCACAGGATACGTAAATAAAATGTTAGTGTTAGTGTTCCACTACCTGTGGAAGTCAGCCTTTGGTGCAGAGCTGCACACGCAGTCCTTCCAGCTCCTTCCACAGGCCAAACAGATGGGTCCGTCACACCCATCCCATCATCCGGGACCCTGCTCAGGCTCCTCCGGCCCCATCACTGTTCTTTGCTGCTGTGGCCCCTGGTCTGGCTCAGCCCCACCGGCTGGGATTCCTGCTCCACTCTGACCACTGGCGACACAGCGTTAGGGGGAGCCACCCTCGCTGAAACCCCAAGAACCAGAACCACATTCCCACCCCTGCCACAGGAGTGACTACTTCAGCCGCAGAGCCTGCCTTGCCCATGAGGCCAGGCAACCCTGGCATCCCCTGCCTCAGGACCTTGGCACTAGCTGTTCCTTCTGCCTGGAACGTTTTTTCCCACTGACACCTGCATGGCTGGCTCCCTTATCATCTTGAGTTTTTCACTGAAACACCAGGCATGGAGGATCAAAACAGACTAGGGACACAGTCCTCAGCCTTGAGGCCCTTTGCCACTGGCCAGTAGACATCAGTCTTTGCATGCATTACCTCCCCTTTCTGTGTATCAGTTTTCTTTCTGTGAAGTGGAATAATTGTTATAATAAGGATTAGGAGGTCTAATGCTTGGACTTAGAGCCTTACACAGAGTGAGTGTGCTCTGAGTGATTACTATAGAAATAAATACAAGCGACACTAACACTTTATTTACGCAGCCTGTGGGCGCCATTGCATGTCACTGCAACACATTCATGTCCTACACGTCACGCTTACTTCTGTGCCCCAGCCAGGGCTGCTGGAACCCAAGCTCTCCGAGGGCAGCAGCAGCCTGCCGGCACATAAATGACCCCCGCCTGCTACTGCAGGGCCCGGCACGCGGCAGCTTTGGGCAAGTATCTGTCGAGTGACAGCCTTGTGAAGATGTCTATTTTTAAAGACTACTTCTCTGATGGTAGAAGTAAAATATGTAGCAAGTCCCTAGTGGAGAAGGCAGGTGACGTGGGGATGAGTCTCTCGTGCAGGGGCCTGAGAAGACGGCCTGAGATCAGGTTGCAAGTTTCTCAGAGTGCCTACAGTGTGGGGACCTACAATGACACCTGTGGGTTGGCTGGGTGCCTGTCACTCCAGCGCCTTTCAAGGCTGAGGTAGGAGGCTCACAACTTCCAGCCCACACAGAGCAACTTTAAGATTTAGCAAGAACCTGTCTCAAAACTAAATACATTAAAGAAAAAAGCTATCACGGTAGCTTAGGCCCAGGGACCAATCTCCATGCTACAAAACAAGCTAATATAAGATATTTATCTTCTTAGGTCTTGTAGGGTTAAACCAGCCTGTCAGCAGAGCTCTGTGCCTCTCTGGAAGCTTCCAGAAAGAGTCTGGCACTGCCTCTCCTCATGTGCACAGACTGCCCCCAGCCCTGCCCCTCCTGCCAGCAGCCACAGGACCCTGGCCACATCCCTTCTTGGGCTCTGACCCACCTGGCTCCCTCTATGGGAACCCTTGTGATACCAGTGGACTCCCTGGGGAATCAGGGACACTTTCCCTACTTTCCAATCCCATCTGCAAGTGCAAATTGTGCTCACAAAAAATGATTAGAGGTGTTTTCATATGAAAAGTAGCCTACTCTGGTACCACAGGCCACGCTGGCTCTGCCACTGGGCACACTGATCCAGCCACAGAGACAGGACGTGGTGGCACACAGCTGTAATCCCAGTGCTGGGGAGGCTGAAAGCAGGAGGATCACTATGCGTCATAGCTGCATAGTGAGACCTTGTACCAAATGCATAAATTGAAAAAAAAAAAAGAAAGGTAGCCTATTGTGTCCAACACAGCACAAACTAAATGGTAATATGTGCATACAAAATTTGATTGCTTTGTAAAACCTTTAGTGTTGAAATTCATATTTGTATATATAGCATCCACCAAATAAGTGTGTGTGTGTGTGTGTGTGTGTGTGTGTACACATATACACACACACACTTTAGGAAGAGAGTAACTTGCATAAATAGCTTAATACTAAATTTATGGCGACATCATGAGATTAATGCCAGTTACCTTTGGGCTCTGTGATGACAAGAGATGCTCAAAGTGATGGCCGTCTGCTTCAGACATTTATCAGTGTGGCGAACTGCTGCTTGGGTAACTTTGGTCACTGAGGTGGCTTCACCTGCATTTTTGATTTCTTCCCTAAGGGCTGGCAGTGTAATGGGTTTTCTGCAATATATGGCATCCTCTAGAGCCACCAACATGAGGGAAACATCATCTGCTGAGAAAAACATCCTGGTTTTCTTTCCCTGAAGCTCGTGTACATTTTTGTTGTTGCTCAGCACGGAGGCTGAGCAGCCCTAATTTGAAAGTGCAAAATGTAAAATGCCTGCAAACCTGAAGCTTCTGTTTTGTTGTACAGGGACCTGAACCAGGGCTTTTCCATTCAGTTGTGTCTGCAGCCCTTTTGTGCTTTAGAGAAAGAGGGTCTCACTACATCTGTGATTTGACCAGGTTGGGATTCAATGCTTCATCCTCCTGCCTCAGCTCTCCAGAGCATAGCAATTACAGGCCTGTGCTACCACACCTGCTGCAAGACCTGAAACTTTTTGAGCCCCCACATGATGTCACGGAGGAAAGTTCCACCCATCTCTGGTTTCACGTGACAGGTTGCAGGCAAAATGCAGGTGTACTAAACAGTGCATAAAATTATCTTCAGCTATGTGGAGATGCGGAATATGGAACCTAGGTGAATTTTGTATTTAAACACAAGTCCCATCCCCAGGATATCTCATTATATACATGTAAGTGTTCCAAAATTGGAAACACTTCTAGTCCCAAGCAATTTTGGCTAAGAGATGCTTAACCTGTAGGTGTGTGGTTTCCATACACAAATGTATCTGTAACAGAAGGCTCGGGAGATGACAGACCAAGTGATTAACAGGAGTGATGGTGGGGTATGGCTTTCATTTCTACATAATTTGAATTTGCTTTTCTGTATAATTAGAATTTATTTGCACATGGGAATGTCTTATTTTTTTTACTTCAAATTTAAATGAAAAATTAAACTAGACAGGCACATTGTAGGGAATATGAAAGACAGACATGTGCAAAGAAGAAAATTTCTGATATGCTGCTTTTTAGCATTCTGGGCACATATAGTATCTGGCGTTCACTGAAAATGTAGTTTTAAGGCATGACTTATTTGGGTGAACATTTCCTATGTCATTAATGACACTTTGCTTACACATTTTTAATGACTGCATAATATTCTTCCAGGCATACGTCACCATTTGTCTATCCTCCATTCTCCTCCCAGATCTCCAATCACACCTTGGCCACTTGGAGGAGAAACGGGGCCCTCACAGTTTTTGCTCAGTGAGCACAGAGCCAGAGCAGTTCGGAGAATCTCAAAGTTATTGCCTCATGAATAGAAAGAGGGCACAGACCAAAGCAGATCAATATGTCTGTGAAGTGCGTCTCTCCCAGGAGCAGAGCCCTCGTGTTGCGTTTCGGGAGCGAGGTGACCTGCCGTGCGTCTTCTCTGTCTGTATCATCTCTCCCGGCTTCCTGTTCTCTTCCCCACCCCCACCCCCTTTCCGGGCAGGCGCTCTGAACAGAACTACCTGGCCTTGTAGCTCATGAAAAAATTAGTCTAGGATAAAAATAAAGTAGGGATATGAGCTTAGTAATGCTCCAAATATAGACCTCGCCGGCCCAACTGCCTGTGCTTTTGTACGACGAGGCGGCGCCATGTCATCTACCCAAGCTGCCTGTGAGCTGGACAGGAACTGGGCGGAGCCAAAGGAGCAGAGGAGGGACAGAGGGGCTTGTTGCCCTGGACTAGGATTGAAAATCCAAAGCATTGTGCCTCCCTGCAACTGTGTGTGGACAAGAGAGGGAAGATGCCGAGGTTGGATGGGGCCCCCGGC
>PVKN010015302.1:0-18592 GCA_004027915.1 Capromys pilorides | reverse complement strand
TTTTGTGGCTGGCTCAGCCTGCCCTGGTGGTGGCGCTGGCGCAGCATGTGGTGCCGGGGATCGAACTGCAGTCCCCGCAGTCGCCTGAGCCCTCCTAAGCAGGCGCTTTAGACCACTGAACCATCTCACCGGCCCCTTACTGATGTTTTCAACCCAAGCATTACACGGGATTTCAGAAGGAGACACTTTGTAGAATAATTTTTTTTTTAATTTCAGTTAAAAAGTTTTTATTGAGTACTATGAAAAGTAAATAGGGAGACATTAAATATCAAAATATACTGTTCTTGCTTTTAAGGAACATGCAATACTAGAAGACAAACACAGAAAGAACTGTCCATAACATAAGGCAAAACTAGATAAATATGAAATATGGATAGAAGCTCTTAGGTGCAAATGTAGAGGAAGAATTGCTTTATAATGGAAGAAGTAATTTCATGAAAATTCTGGGATCTGAACAATCATCATACCCAAATCCTTTGTTCTATCTTTACTATAGCTCCTAACAATAACCACATGGCCACTTAGCTATAGCTATATTAATCCCTTATTAATCTTTCAATATACTGTTATGGCACACGTTAACCACTCTCTTCATTTACACTTTAAGTCTTTAACTCTTTTGCCTTACTGGTGCTACAATCATGGGTTCTCTCATATGATCTCCCCACTGTGCTGCTGCGATAACCTCCTTAGCAATTCTGCTCCTGCTAATCTTACCTTTCCCTTCAATCCACTCTCTAGGCAAGCATGGATGTCATGCCAAGTCTGTAAAAATCCTTTAAGGAGGGGCCAAGGAGATAGCTCCGTGGCACAAGCACCTACCTGGCAAGTGCAAGGTCATGAGTTCTAACCCTGGTCTCACCAAAAAACAAAACAAAACAAAACAAGCAAACAAACAAAAATCCTTTAAGGAACTCTATACAACTTTAGGATAAAACACAAACTTCTTAGTATGCAACCAAAGGCTATCCAGATCCATTGTTGTCTACTGTTCTGGACTGAGTAGTAAGCCATCAAACTTTTTTTTTTAAAATGTATTTAGTACAGGGTCTATAGGGTCTCACTATACAGATTGAACTTGTAGCGATCTCCTGTTTTCAGCCTCCCAAGCACTAGGATTACAGCCGCATGCACCATGCCCCATCTCAGTGAGCCCCAGGAGTAGGACTGGCATGGCAGGTGGGGTATCAAATCCCCTAGCCCCTACGTTTGCCTAAGCAGGCATTTTAATCCACTGAGCTATCTGGCTGGCCCTCAAACTTCTTGTCTAGTTACATTCTAGGATTATGCCTTTTATTTTGAAATAGAGTCTCTGAAAATGCAATCATTTTAAGATGTGATCATTCTAAACCTAGTGAACACCATCCATATAAAATTGAGAGGACTCAGAGACAGACATACAAGGAAGGCTACGCGAACATGGTGGCACAGAGCAGGGTGGTGGTGGTTAAGCCCCTGGTATGCATGCTGTAACACGTTGTTTGTAGCACTGAAAGCTCCAAAATGTTCACCATTGGGCCGGCAAGATAGGTCAGTGATCTAAAGTGCCTGCTTAGGCAAGTATAGGCAAGCACAGCGACTGTAGTTTGGTCCCCAGTATCACCTGGTGTGCTAGCCCCGCCCCCAAGGCAGGCTGAGCCAGTCACAAAAAAATAAAAATAAAATAAAATGAAATGTTCACTATCACTGGATTAGGATGACACGGCTACAAGCTAAGGGATACCTAGGGCCACCAGAAGCAGAAGAGGCAAGGAAACACTCTCCTGCAGAATCCTGAGAGGCGGTGCGGCCCAGCTGACACCTTGATTTTGAGTATATGGCAGCCCTAGAAAATTAGTACACACACCAGTCCATAACAATACTTAATTACTTATCATTTTAGGCCCAGACCTATGAGCCTTTGCAAATGTTTTATCTCCTACCTGAATTCCCTTCTCGAATTTATCTTCTTGCAATTTTTTTTTTCTCTCTCTATTGTGATATTAGGGACTGAGCCCAGGCCCTCACACTACGCAAGCAATCTACCTCTGAGCCATATGTCTCCAGTCCCACTGCCTAAATCACTGTGGTACTTAATAAAACCCGTTAGAAGGTAACTCAGAAGATAAACTGCCTAATTTGTTAAAAGTGCTACAAAAATAACTAGAACAACTGGCCATACAGAAGAGTTTGTGGATGTGCTGAGAACAGACTGGTCTCCAAAGCCTAGGAAACAGACACACTGGAGTGGAACAATATTTGGGATCAAAGTTCATTATGAATGAGAAAAAAGGTCTACTAACCTGGGGAGGGGACTGGTACAGGTTGGGGTTGACCAGAACTCCCAAAGGCTCTTCCGCCTGTCTGTCTGATCTCAGTGGCTGGTTCAAGGTTCCACTGGCAATGGCCTGTATGGTCTCATCTAATCTGTGATAATGAACCAAAAAGATGCAATAATTGGCAAAGATCTATGCTTAGAATCTCCTTACTTACCACGAGCATTTACTTCTGTAGTAATAAAATTTGGAATTCAATGGGAATCCATAGACAATAATCACATAGTGAGACCCTAAAACCACACACACACACACAAATAGAAAAATTCCCTCGAAATAGTCTGCCCCACCAAAGAGCACCCTGTGGCAACTTACCTAACAGCACACCCACATAGCTGCTGCTGTTTCCTCAGGGACCTTCGTCACACCCTCATGCTAGAGTTCTGAAGTGGCTCCTAAGTGCCCAATACAAAAGCATCCATTGCTCTCTGTAAGGCCTGTAGCACTTACTATCTAATGATGAGCAGATATATACCAGATTATTCTAAGGGGCCTGGAATTTGGCTTTAAATTATAAAATAATATGACAAGTTTCACTGGAAGATTATGGAACCCTATAGCTTTTTTAAAAAAATTATTTTTATTTATTTATCTATTTATTTGTATTATGGCTGGCTCAGTCTGCCCTCGGGCTGGGGCCTGCACAGCATGTGGTGCCGGGGATCGAACCGCAGTCCTTCTAGTTCCTAAGTTTTCCTAAGCAGGTGCTTCAGACCGCTGAACTATTTTGCCGGCCCTGGAACCCTATAGCTTTTAAAACATCATAGGGTTAGGGCCAGTGAGATGGCTCAGTGGTCTAAAGCACCTGCTTAGGCAAGCTTAGGCAACCACAGGGACCATGGTTCAATTCCTGGCACCATATGCTGCACCAGCTCCACCTCCAGGGCAGGCTGAGCTGGCCATAATAAAATAAATAAATAAATAAATAAATAAAAATAAAACATCATGGGATAAGAAAGAATAGACAGGATGGATAATACCGAAATGTGTGTGTGTGTATATATATATGAAAATGCCACATTGAAACCTAATAGTCTATAAAATATGCAGTAATTATATACATGAAAAAATGAGCATTGGTCCTGCAGGAACACTATCTATCTTGTTTTCCAACAGTTCCTACTGCAATATTCAATACTTCTGTTGGATCCTAGATAACCACTTGTGAAGGCTGAGGGTAATTTTGAGGGACAACATAATAGAAGGCTTCTAACACCAGAGCAGGATGAACCCAACCTTGAGTTTAAGTTATAATTACTAGAAACCCTTTAAATAAAATGCAATATATAGTAGAGGATGTTTCCTCACTAAGAAGCTTTGCATTTACGTGACAGGTTTAAGATAGCTACAGGGGTGGGGGTGGGGCGGGAGCACGCGTGGAGAGATAGCTCAGGGGTGCCTGCCTGGCAAGTGCAAGGTCCTGAGTTCGATCCCCAGTTCTGCCAAAAAAACAAAAAAAGATAGCTACATGGACCATACATGAAGGGTGTAATAATAGTTATTATAAGATATACATAATGATCCATGTGGTGATTAAAATCCTATCACCCATGTGGTGTACCACATAGGTTCAAGGGAGAGACAGATATTGAGGCAGTTATCCAGGGAGGGATTTCCAGTGGAGGAAAGAACAGAAATCGAGGCAGAAACTAAAAGCATAAGACTTTTGCATGAGGACAGGGAGTGCTGAAAGGGGAACAGATCTGAGATACAGTATGGTGGTTAAGCCCATCTACAACTCTAGACTCTTTATAAGAAACAAAACTAGTATCTAATAAATACATTTTCTTTTTTTTTTATTTTCTAAAGATAACGCAAAATGGGGTCGGTGAGATAGCTCAGCAGATTAAGCATCTGCTCAGTCAACAGCAGGGACCAGGGCTCGATCCCCAGTACAAGCTGCACTGGACCCACCCGTGGGCACACTGAGCTGGCAACCCAGTCTGGGCATGGCAGCGCACACCTATAATCCCAGAGCTGGGGAGGCTGAAAATAGGAGGATCACTACAAGGCTGAGCTGTGTAGTGAGACCCTGTACCAAGAATCTAATAATTAAAAAAAAAAAGATAACATGAAATCATATTTTAAAACATTTATTAGCACATACCTAAAGCAAAGAAATATAAGTGAAAATGATGATGAAATGCCATTTTTATGGATCAGAAAATCAAATATTTTTAAAAAACTGATAAGGGAAAGAGGAAATTGTCACTTTGATATATTACAGGGTACCTGTTAAGTCATATAACATGCACCTAACTGGTCTTGCAGCACACACCTGTAAGCCCAGCACTCTAAATACTGAGGCAGGAGGATGGCAAGTTGGATCCCAGCCTGGGCAAAACACAAAAACTATAATGGTGGTTATGTGTCATTATGAATTTGTCCTAAACATAAAATGTATACTGAGAGAGAACTCTAATTTTAAGCTATACTCTTTGGCTGTCATATGTTGCAGTAACCCCAGCTGCAGTGAATGTACCACACTGGTGGAGAATGTTAACAACAAGAAAGGCGGCAGCAGTCTTGAGGGAGCACTGGGAGTACATGGGACATCTCAGGGCTTGAAACTTCCACCCATGACTCCCAGAGTACAGGCTTGCACCACCACATCTGGTTCACTGATCTGTTTGCATGCAAACTGTGATCTAGTGTAACTAAGGACAAGTTCTCTTTAAAGTTCACTTCCAGGGGCTGTGGAGATAGCTCAGTGGCACAAGTGCCTGCTTGGCAAGTGCAAGGTCATGAGTTCAAACCCTGGTCCCGCAAAAAAAAAAAAAAAAAAAAAAAAAATTCATTTCCAAAATTTTCTTAGCTACCATTATGTTTTCCACTCCAAATAAACTGTTTTTCTTATTTTTATTTTGTGGTACTACAGATCAAAATCAAGTCTTTGTGCATGCTAGACAGCCTGAGTTATAGCCCTAGCCTTAAACATTTAAAAAGAAAAAAAATTTTTGTGGCTCTTTGTAGTGGTTGATACAACTTGGCTGGATGACTCAGCGGCCTGGCTCCCTGTTGGTGAGAGTTCGGCCCAAGGGTACAAATGGTTCCTTCCTGGAGCAGGATCAGGGCCTGCCTAGGATATGATTGGCTCCTCCCTAGAGCGGGATCAAGGGCCCATGCTGGGGTATGATTGGTTCCACCCTAGGGCACAATGGGCCCATGTCAGAGTGACTGAGCACAGGGACTTTCTAAAGGGCTGAGGAAGGAGTCAAGACTGCACTTCCTTGGAGAAGCTTCAGTCTTCGCATTTGGCCTGGACTTCATCGTCTGGCTTGCAGCGCAGACTCTTCAGCTATCGCAGACCCATCAGCCGACGGATCGAGACTTACACGGAGCACTGCAGTGAGTTTCAGAGCTCAGGCCTGAATTCTCCAGTCCGGAGTGTGCAGATGCCTTCTGCACGCTTCCTCATCTGACTCTGTGGCTGACTATTGTAAGCCAATCTTGTAACTCCTTATATATTGTATATTTTGTGTTAATATCTGTTCTTTGTATCTTTCTGTTCCTCTAAGTAAAACCCTGACCAATACACTCTTGGATCATAATTATTTTTAATTCTTTTGGGTTGTTTGTTTTAGGGTTTTTGAGATAGTGTCTCACTGAGTAGTTAAGACCAGCCCTGAACTCACTAGTAGCAGCCAAGGCTGACCTCAAGCTGTTGGTGAGCTTCCTGCCTCAGCCTCCTGAATGCTAGGATTACAGGCCTATATCACTATGCCCAACTATGATTACTTTTAAAATCAACAAGTACAAGCCCATCAGAGAAGAAAAATCTTTCACATCAGCCTGATTTTGTCAGACCCTTGTGATGCTACCCACTCACCTGCTGTGATACTCTGCTAGAGGATTTTCTTCTTCCAGAATCTTCCTGCCAGCAAAGTCAATGGTGATCTTCTTAGAAAGTCGAGAGGCATGTCGAAGTTCTCTCAGCTCTTCTTCTCGCTTCTGCAGGGTTTCCCGCTCAATTTTGGACAACCACTGGTTAGAGTCACTGGAGAAGTAATCTGACTCATCATCAATGACTTGGGTCCTTCGAATGCTAAGATAAAAAGGAACGTGGCACAGTTTGGTCATGTGGTGATAAGTATGGGTGGGCAAGTGCTTGAGGCAGCACATACACTTGCCTGATTCCCAGTTCTACATACATCTTGTCTCAGTTCAGCGCCTCAAACTACAGAATCTCAACCTAAAGCAGGAAAACACACAGAACTACAATCCACTGTCATTGTATCTTTCTAACTAGCTCAGCTTTCACCTTTGGTTACTTGAATTGATGTTCCGTTAACTTGTTCTGTATCTTAGTCCTACAATCGGCCTGTTTGCTCACTACAATTCTACCCCGAAATCTGCTGGTTTAACTGTTACTCTTTCAGAGGCATAGGGAAAATTCTGAAATCAGATTCATATGCTAATTTCAGTATTTCAGGGCTCAGATGGAATGAACAGATTGTGCCATGGAGTGAGACATGTAATCCCAGCTATTTAGGAGGCTGAGGCAGGAAGACTACAAACTCAAAACCAACCTGGATGACTTGTTCAGATCCTGTCTCAAATAAGTGTTCTTAAAAAAGACGCTCTTGGAGGCTGAAGCAAAAAGATCACCAGTTCAATCCTTGCCTGGGATATTTAACAAAACTCTATCTCAAAATAAAAAACTCACAAAAGGGCTAGAATGTAGTTCTGTGGGAAGGACCTGAGTTCAATCCCCAGTACAGCAAAAATTTAAAAAAACAAAAATAAAGGGAGCCAGGTGTGGTGGCACATGCACTCCCAGCACTTGGGAGACTGAGGCAGGAGGATTGATGTGAATTCGAGACCAGCCTGGGCTACAAAAGTGAGCTCAAGGCCAGCCTGAACTGCATAATGAGACCCTGTCTGAAAAAGATAGATAGGTAGGTAGCTAGGTAGGTAGGTAGGTAGGTAGGTAGGTAGGTAGGTAGGTAGGTAGATAGATAGATAGATAGATAGATAGATAGATAGATAGATAGATAGAGATAAATAGATATAGGTAGATAGAGATATAGATAGATAGATAGATAGATAGATAGATAGATAGATAGATAGATAGATAGAACGAACACAATAAAGGGAACTGAGGATGTAACTCAGTGTAGATTATTTTGTCTAACATACACAAGGGCCTATATTTAATCTTTAGTACCATTAAAAAAAAGCAAGAAAGACAAGAAAAAGAGAAAGGGCCTAGAAGAAAATTATCGTCTTACATCAGTAAGTCCAGCTTCAAATCTAAATACTGAAACTGGTACCCTTGAACATGCTAACAAAGCAATGACATCGAGAGAGAGCCCTTCCCCCAGTTTCTGTTTACCAAGAAAGGCTCTGTATTTCTGATGATAAATTTTACTGAGTAGGTTGAAATGTGATACTTAAAGAGTGAGTTTGTAAAGGCAGGCTGGCTGGCTGGCTGGCTTTCTTTCTTTCTTTCTTTCTTTCTTTCTTTCTTTCTTATGGCTGGCTCAGCCTGCCCTGGGGCTGGCACAGCATGTGGTGCGGGGGATCGAACCACGGTCCTTCCAGTTCCTAAGTTTTCCTAAGCAGGTGCTTTAGATCGCTGAATCATCTTGCTGGCCCCTGTAAAGGCTTTCCTAAGGAGTGGCTTCATAAATTATATCTCACATATTCATAGCATAGCAAGTGGTTTGGAAGAAGCAGATATGCCTCACCAAAAGATTATGCCTTAATACACTATTACTTATGCCCTAGATGTTGGTGTTTCCTTTTCTTCTGTTTTGGTTTGGCAGGTACAGTCTTGCTGTGTAATATGGTACAGCCTTCAAGTCACTGTGCAGTCTAGGCTGGATTCACATTTGCATCCTTCTGCCCCAGATTCCTGAGTGCTGGGACTCCAGGCACGTGCAGCACGGTAATTTCGAACTGATTCTTCAGAGCTCAGCCCAGAGGTCTGTTCAGGAAAGGGACTCTAATATAGTCATAAACTATGAACTGACATTTCAATCGGTGCACCACTATGTATACAATGGTGATCTTGGGATCGTGATGGAGTTGACAATGATAAAGCAACATCGTTACTGTCATGACATCACATTACTCACATACTCCATGGGGCCGGGGAGATAGCTCATAGAGTAAGCACTTGCCTGGCCAGCACAGCGTCCTGAGTTCAATCCTCAGTACCAAAAAGAAAAAAAAAAAAAAAAAGAAACATACTCTACTGTCAAGTGTAGAAAATTACAGCATGTACAATTACTTATAGTTCATGCTCAACACCGACAATAAATGCTACAACCCTGTGCATTTAATAGGTTATACTTTTTATCACTGCTTTAGTTTTTGGTACTGAGGATTAAACCCAAGGCCTCAAACATGCTAATCAAACTACACCTCTGAAGTACACTCTCCTTTCTTACTGTTGTAGAGTATGTCACCTCTGTTTAAACAGTTTACTCTAAATAGTATGTTGTCATGCCAGGAGTGGCCTCCTGCATCTCATGCTTACAGCTTCTCTTGATGGCATCATTTTCTTTGTGCTTGATTTAATCTTGTGTTTTGTCCATCACAGTCCTAAAAGCAGTAGGCTGTGCCATAAATATATGGGCTGGATCACTCAGGCAGTGTGAACCGACCTGGCAGTGTCTGAGCAATGAAGCTCTATAAGGACACAGTTCTTGGAATGCAGTCCCGTTATTAAGCAACAAATAACTATGTATTGACTAAAGAAATAAATGGCTGCAACCAAAAGAAGTAGAGAATATGTCAACCCAAATCAACTGTCCAAGAGTATCTTAGTATTTGCTAAAAACAAAAAATATTGCTACAGGACAATATTCTCTTAGTGGAAACGCTTATCTTATTCCCACATGGATTCAAAAATAAGGCATAAGCAGGAGGATCCTGAAAGTTTTAAAGCAGCCTGGGCTACACAGTGAGTTCAAGGCCAGCCAAAACTATATGTGAGACCCTGTCACTTTGCTTCCTCCAAAAAAAAAAAAGATGTAGGATTACGAATGTGGCTCCATGACCATGGGTTTGACGCTCAGCACTGCAAACAAAACAAACAAAAAATAAGATACAGACCTGCTTTGTAGAGCATCTAGCTAGCCAACAGCTGTAAGTCCTTCCACACTCCCCATGAGAGGGAGAGTAAGTTCAAAACTAATGTTTTAATGGCCAGAATTCATGGATTAGTCTACTTCTCAGCACTCATTACTCTCTGTCATACCTAGTTCTGTCAAACTCTAACAGTTTATCTTTATGCTTGATAGCCTTCTCCAGTCCAGACTTAATTCGAGATTCTTGATGAGGAAGAAGGTCCTTAGTGGAGACATCCACCTTTCCAGAATTGTCTGCCCCTGAAATTCAATAAAGGAATCAAATAGCATCAGAGGTGCTAGTGACTTGTGTTAATGTGCAGCAAAGAACAAAGTATCCAAAGATCTCGTATAGTCTAAGAATCTGGAGCCTTCATCTCAACAGAAAATAACCAAGCACAGATGCCAGACCTAACTTACATGGCATCAAATGGTGCTTGTCAGGTAACAGATCACCAAAAATGTCAGGGCTTTTTTCTTTTCTAACAGAAATCTGGATCACTGAGGAAACCACACCATGTAATAATACAACACAACAATGTCTTCTAGGATCAGTGCAGCAGCTCAATGATAAGCATCTGCTTAGTAGGCACAAGGTTCTGGGTTTATTACCTAACACCACAAAAAAAAAGAAAAGAAAAGAAATAGGCTTACAATTGAAAAACCTTTACTGAATAGGACTACCACCTTTAAGTGTACTACTGTACATGAAAACAAAAAATTAATAGGAGGAAAAAAATTAATGGGAGATCTGGGAATAGAGCTCAGTGGCACAATGCCCAAGTTCAATTCCTGGTACCAAAAAAAGAAATTTCAGGAAAACTACACAAAAATAAATAGTTAAATGCAAAAGCACTTAATACAAAGTATTTAATTCTCACAATAGCTTATACAAGTTTGGATTACCTTTGTTTTATATATAAAAGAGGTTCAGACATAATACTAAGTTTATTGAGTTTACTCAGAAGAAGACCGGGGCGGCAGCATGTGTCCGTATTCCTGGTCACTCAGGAGCTTAAAGCAGGATGGTCAATTTGAGGCCAGAAAGTTAAAGCCAGCCTAGACAACACAGTGAGGTCTCATCTCAAACCAAACCAAACCAAACCAAATCAGACCAAACCATCAAACCACCAAACCTCTCAACCTCAATAAAAACAAAAGGGTATATCTTCCTATAAATATAAAAATGTAATGTCAAAGTTCAACCATGAACAGGTTTTAGGGTACAATGCTAATATTTCCATAGACCAGCACAATAATTTGGTGCAATAATTTGATGTCAAGTGCCCAGGATGGTAATATTTGTAGTCAGGTACTGGAATCGCAACAATTGGGAGGCTAAAACAGGAAGACAGTTGGAGGCCAGCCTGAGCTATGTGAGTGAGTTTAAGTTCTTCTTGGACTATAAAGCAAGACACTATATCAAAAAGCAAAAGAAAACAAAAAATTACTTAATTCAATATTTCTATGCTTAGGAATTTGTCCCAAGAAAATAGATTGGCAGCCTGGACTCAGTGGTGAATGTCTATCATTTGGGTAATTCCAGTCATTTGGGAGGCTCAGGCAGGAGACTAGCAAGAAAAAGCGTAGTTAGGGCACCAGAGCAAGATCCTGTCTCAACTTCTGGGAAGATGTGAGAGTGGGGAACAGCAACGAATCAAACTCTGCAATTCAGAATCCAGACACTGGAAAACAAGTTGGGGAAATAAAAAAACGAAGGGGTTGGATACTTGGGACCCAGGAATGATCTGAAGGGAGAATTGGAGTCCACAGGAAAAGTGAAAAAACAGGCCACAGTGCTGGAAAAAGGAGGGGTGAATTACACTTTCTCCCCAAGTCCCAGGTGCATGGGAGAGACACTGAATCTACAGAGACAGTGAGGGTGGGAGACTCCAGGGAACTCCGGGAGAAACACAACAGCTGGTGAGTCACTCCAGTCCAGTGACTGCTGTGTTCACTGGAGAGGGTGCTTGGCCAGATACTATTTTATTTTATTTATTTTTATGAATTTAGTACAGGGACTACAGGGCCTACAGGGTCTCACTACGTACACCAGGCTCACAGTGATTCTCCTGTTGTCAGCTTCCCAAATGCTAAAGTTACAGGTATGTACCACCACACCCAGTCTCAATCACTGTCTCAGCACGCCAGGGATGGAACCTTGGCCACTGTGCTCTGCCTAAGCAGGCGCTTTAGTCCACTGGGCTATCTGGCAGGGCCTCAAACTCTATTTAGTACTGAACCCAGTACTCAGGCTGTGGGTTGGTTTCATTTCAGAGCTCCCAAGTTGAAATCCCAAAGTGACTGGGTGAGGGATAATAGCTAGAGACTTCCAGGATTAGGGAGCCAAGATCAGGCCAGCAGGAGCCACTTGGAATGTTATAGGCTGAACAACTCAGGCCCCAGCCCCACAAGCAGAGGCCAGGCTCAGTCTGAACTTCCATGGCATAGAAAACATCAGAATCAGCACCCAGCCGTACACCTGCTACAGGCTTGCTGGGATCAGCAGAATTAACCGTTGTGAACATAGAATATCAGATCTAGAAGACAGGTTTGTGGTTAGTTGTCATCAAACAAAGGATTTCTTAAAAATAGCAAAGGACCAGGGCATGGGGAGAAAAATCAAGTTATGTACAGGTACAAATTCTCTATGATGCATGTGATCATGATGTCTAAAATGTATCAATAAAATCTGATTAAAAACATAGTAAGGTACCACAAAAAAACTCAATTCAGCAGCTGTCAAGATGATGCAAAGGAGGGCCTGTGGGTTAGCTAGGTCGTTTAAACACCTGCTGGGCAAAAGTAGTCAAGCCCTAGGGACCAGGGTTCGATCCCCAGCTCCACAAGCCTTACTGGACCCACACTTAAGGCAGCCTGAGCGAGCCAAAAAAAAAGGTGATGCAAAGGGGCCAGCCAAATAGCTCAGCATATTAAAGTGCCTACAGGAGCAGAGGCCAGGGGTTCAATCTCTGGGCCTGCCATGCAGGCCCCAACCCCAGGAGCACTGAGAAGGCAATTGAGACTGGGTGTGGTGATGTGCACCTATAATTTCAGCTCTTGGGAGGCAAGCGCTAGGTCTTTAGCTTGATCCCTGGTATAAAAAAAAAAAAAAAAAAAAAAGATATCAGAAAAAAATAATGGCAGAAAATGTCTCAAGTGTGGAAAAAGAATTTCACATACAAACAAGTGAGATGTATAGAACTCCAAGTAGACATGATAAAAAAAAAAAAAAAAAAGAAAACTACAAGGCATATAATAGTCAAGATTTCAGAAATTCAACATAAGAATAGAATATTAAAAGCTGTTAGAGAAAAAGAAACAAATTGGGCCAGGTGAGATAGCTCAGCGGTCTAAACCACCTGCCTAGGCAAGCTTAAGCAACTGCAGGGACCGAGGTTTGATCCCTGGCACCACATACTGCACCAGCGCTACCCCTAGGGCAGGCTGCGTCAGCCATAACATAAATAAATAAAGTTTAAAAAAATGTTAAAAAAGAAAAGAAAAAGAACCAAATTACCTATAAAAGAAAACCCAGGGCCAGCAAGATGGCTCAGTGGTCTAAAGTGCCTACTTAGGAAAGTTTAGGCAACTTTATGGACTATGGTTCGAGCCCCGACACCACATGCTGTGCCAGCCCCACCCCCAGCGCAGGCTGAATCAGCCATAATAAAAAAAAAAAGAAAGAAAGAAAGAAAGAAAAGAAAACCCAGGCTGGCCAGATAGTTTAAAGGACTGAAGTGCCTGCTTCAGCAGATGCAGGGACTGGGGTTTGATCCCTGGTGTGTCCCTGGGGCACACTGAGACAGTAAGTGAAACGGTGCATGGTGGCATGCACCTGTAAACCCAGCACTTGGGAGGGTGAAAATAGGAGAATCACTATGAGTTCAATCTGTGTAGTGAGACCCTGTAGAACCTCTGCTAAATACGTTAAAAAAGAAAAGAAAACCCATCTGTATCACAGTAGACTTCTCAATATAAACCCATAAGTCAAAGAGAGCTTAAAGTGAAATATTTCAAGTCCTAAAAGAAAACAACTGTCTGGAGATATAGTCCAGCAGCACAGTACCTGCTGGCAAGCACAAGGTCATGAATTTGACTTCTGGTACAAAAACAAAAAACCTCTAACCCAGATTAATGTGAAACTATCTTGTCTTCTAGATTTGTATGGTTTTCATGGGCAGGCCAGATAGCTCAGTGGACTAAAGTGTCTGCTTAGGCAGGCTTCAGGGACCAGGATTCAATCCCCCACTCCTCCAGTGCGTGCTGAGATCGCAAATGAGACTGGGCATGGTGGTGTATGTCTGTAATCGCAGTGCTTGAGAGGCTGAGAACAGGAGGATCACTTGCGAGTCTGATCTGTGTAGTGAGACCCAGTAGACCTTGTACTAAATACATAAAAATAAATCAATAGATAGATAGATAGATAATGTGTGGTTTTCATGATACTTGAAATCAATAGCAAAAGAAACCACAAAAACTGCCTGAACACACAGAAATTAACTAACACCTTCCTGAACAAACAACAAGCCACAGATGGAATGAAGAAATTAGACAGGTCTACATATCAGAACTTATAGGACACCAGGAAAGCAGTCCTGCAAGGGAAATTGATAGTGGACAATTCCCACATTCAGATAAACAGAGTGAGCGCAAATAAATAACCTAATATTGAACCTCAAACTTAGAGCAAACTAAACTAAAGCATGTACAATATCATAGCTGAAATCAATGCAATTGAGACTATGAAAACAAAGAATCAATGGATCAAAGAGTTATTTGTTAATTTTTTATTTTTATTTTTTGTATTTTAGGGAAGGGTCTACAGGGTGTTCAGGATCTCACTATTAGATCAGACTTGAAAACAGTTAGTTATTTGGAAGATTAACTCAAATGGACAAACCTTTTGCCAACCTTATCAAAAAAGGCCTAAGAGGGAGATACGTCTGAGGCACAAGTGCCTGCCTGGCAAGTGCAAGGTCATGAGTTTGAACCCTGGTCCTGCAAAAAAAAAAAAGGACTAATATCTAAACTAAATAAACTATAAAACTCAGACCTCCCAAAATTAAAAACTGAATCCAAAAATGGGCATCTGAAAAAAAGAAAAAAAATACAGGCATCTGAGATGAATACACACCTCTCAGATGAAGAGATGCAAACAGCGGGACTGGGGAGATAGCTCCATGGCACAAGTGCCTGCCTGGCAAGTGCAAGGTAGTGAGTTTGAACCCCGGTCCCGCCAAAAAAAAAAAAAAAAAAAAAAAAAAAAAAAAAAGAAATGCAAACAGCAAATAAATATAAAAAAATGTTCAATTTCACTGGTTATTTGAGAAATGTAAATTAAAACAATGCTAAGGTTTCATCTCATCCCAGAAAGAATGGCTATTACCAAGAAATTAACCAATAGCAAATGCTGGAGGAGTTAAGGGGAAACTCCACTGTTGGTGGGAGCGTAGACTGGTACAACCACTGTGCAAATCACAGTGGAGACCCCTAAAAAAACTAGGATTAGAGATTCCACTCAACCCAGCTGTTCCCCTTCTTAGTATCTTCATGAAATAATTAAAAGCGTCATACCATAGCGATAAGCGTTCACTCGTGTTTATAATGGCACAGTTTATAATAAATCTTGCAAATGGCCTAAATGTATAAGCATTCAACTGATGAATGGATAAAGAAGTTGTGGTTTTTATACACAGTGGAATGCTACTCTGCCATATAAACTTAAGATATTTTTAGGAAAATAGATATACCTTGAGAACATAACCTTAAGTGGAATAAATTGGTCACCAATGTTTAAATATCTTACTTCTCCTGTGTGAGAACCCCAAGGGGTAAAGAAAGACTCAAGTGGATGACAGATATTGAGAAGCAAGAAGGAAATGTTCAACTGGGAAGGGGAACAAGTGAGAGGGAAGGGGGAACAGAAGGAATAAGGACAGTGAAGAAAGATTGGAAGAAAAAAGGATCTTGTCTCAAAAATAAAAAGGGCTAAAGATAAAGCTCTCTAGGAGAGGGCCCCTGAGTTCAACCCCGAGTACTGCAAACAAAGCAAAAGATATGTGAACAAACTGTCTATTTATGGTATAACTTATCACTTGGAAAATCAAGATAATTAGTAACTGGGAGATAGGTAATTAATAAATAATAATATAACAAAACAAATCAATAGATTATTTTACTGACTAAAAGCAAGTACAAAGAATATAGAGCAAGAAAGAAATTATGAGGGGCTGGGGAGATAGCTCTGTGGTACAAGTGCCTGCCTGAGAAGTGCAAGGTCGTGAATTTGAACCCCCATTCCGCCAAAAAAAAAAATTATGGAATATTAAAAAATGGAAAAACATTTTTTACAGTGTGATCACTACTTTATAATGCCAACCAATTTATTTATATAGAGTAAAAATAAGTATGAAGTAACAAGAACAAATTATAATATGCTTAACTGGAAAATAAAAAGCATATTGCTTCAATGGCTGGCCAGAAGGGGCTGGGGAGATAGTTCAGAGGTACAAGTGCCTGCCTGGCAAGTGCAAGGTCCTTAGTTTGATCCCCAGTTCTGAGGAAAAAAAAAAGGGGGGGCCGGCAAGATAGCTCAGTGGATTAAAGTGCTAGTTTAGGCAGATGCAGGAACCAGGGTTTAAACCCTGGCTTGCAGTACCAGCCTTGGACACAGGGCTGGGCATGGTGGTGTGCGCCTGTAATTCCAGCGCTTGGGAGGCTGAAAACACGAGGATCACAAGTCTGATCTGTGTAGTGAGATTCTGTAGACCCTCTACTAAAAAAAATACACACCAAAAAAAAAAAATTTTTTTTTAAAAAAGCATCTTGTTTCTTTTTTTAGGGAGAGAGCATTGAGACAGGATTTTGCTATGTAGTTCAGGCTGGCCTTAAGCTCACTCAAGTGATCCTCTTGCCTCAGCCTCCTGAGAGCTGGGATTAGAAGTATGCAATACCATGCCTCCCTAGAGCACTGTTTCTTTTAAAAATACAATTAACATGCACGAATTTCCTATAATGCCTGCTATGTATTTCCAAGATTTATCAATACACTTAACAACAAAAAAAAAAGTGTTTAATGCCAGGCATGGAGGCACATGCCTGTAATTCCAGCACTTAGGAGGCTGAGCCAGGAGGACTGCTGCCATGTTTGAGATTAGCCTGGGCTGCGTAATGAGTTCAAGGCCAGCTGACTACATAGTCTTAGAAACAAACAAACAAGCAAACAACAACAACAACAACAAAAAAGTGTTTAACTTTTTAAAAAGAGGGATAAGGTCTTGGTATATTCCCAGGTCCGCCATGATGTCCAGGGATGGAGCAGTCCTCTGCATAGCTTCCTGAATAGCTGTAAGTATAGGTGTGCACCACGGCACCTGGATAAAATGTCCTTCATAGCTTAGCTGTCTAAATGCCTGCCTCATAAGTGCAAAGACCCAGGTTCAAACCCCAGTACCACATGTATGCTGGCCCAGGAATCCTGGGCATGCTGTGCCAGCCACCAAAACCTGGCACCGTGACACATGCCTATAATCCCAGTGCTGGGGAGGCTGAGACAGGAGGATCACTATAAGTCCAAGCTGTATAGTGAGATCCTCTACCAAGTAACTACATGAAAAGATTTTCTAAAATTGTCTTTCATTATTTTTGGTAGCATAAAAGACTTATAAGACTTGGAAAAAGAATAGAGTTTGTGGATAACCTTCCTTTCTTAATGTTAATATTTTGTCTTATAAAAACACTATACAAAGCCAGGTTTGGTGATGCGTACATGTTATCCCAGCCACCACCTAAACAACTTACTGAAACCCAGACTCAAAATAAAAAAATACAAAACAACTGGAGATGTATCTCAGTACAAAGTCTCTAGGTTCAATTCTAGCATTCTGCCCCCCACCCCCATACAAGGATAAAAACTAAGAAATCAGGACTGATGCTGTGGCTCAACACTTGGAATTACACTTAACAAATACAGAATCATAAAAATCACCAAAACTGGGGCCGGCAAGATAGCTCAGCAGTCTAAAGTGCTTGCTTAGGCAAGCTTAGGTGACCACAGGGACCGCAGTTAGATCCCTGGCACCACATGCTGTGCCAGCCCCACACTCAGGGCAGGCTGAGCCGGCCATAACAGAGAGAAAGAAAGAAAGAAAGAAAGAAAGAAAGAAAGAAAGAAAGAAAGAAAGAAAGAAAGAAAGAAAGAAAGAAAGAAAGTTTTAAAAAAAAGATCACCAAAACTGAGACATTCACATCAATTTACTAAGTAACACTCTGCACTTTAAATTTTTTCCATTAATGCCATTTTTCTGCTCTAGGACACAATCCCAGATCCATACCACATTTACTTCTCACATCTCCATACTCCATCCCAATCAGTGGTATTTCTTTTTTTTTAAAAAAACTTTCTTTCAGTGTATGTATTTGGTTCAGGGTCTTGCTACAAAGCTCAGACTTGTATCGATCCTCTGACCTTGGTGGTTGGCTCAGTGTGCAAGGCCAGCACAGCATGCAGTACCAGGAGACTGAACCAGGGTTCTTGCATGTGCCAGGCAGGTACTTAGACTACTGCGTTATCTCCTCAGCTCTGTAGTATTTCTTCAGTCTTATATTTCATGGTCTTTCAAAAAAAAATTTTTTTTTGGAACCAGGGATTGAACTGAGGCCCTTGAGCCTGCCACGTAAGTACTTACTCTACTGAGCTATTTCCCCAGTCTTTCAAACTTGTTATTCTTAAACTTTCTGTTGATAATTTTAGCATGCATCAAAGATCTTACTGGTAGCAATTACTGTTCTCATGAAAATTTTCTATTATCCTGGTTTCCTGTACTTCCTTTCTGAAAATTCTATAAGAATTGTCTCTTCTCAGGGCTGAGGAGATAGCTCAAAAAAATAAGCACCTGGGGGCCGGCGAGATGGTTCAGTGGTCTAGAGCGCCTGCTTAGGAGGGCTCAGGCAACTGCAGGGACTGCAGTTCAATCCCCGGCACCACATGCTGCGCCAGTGCCACCACCAGGGCAGGCTGAGCCAGCCACAAAATGAATAAATAAAGAAACAAACAAACACAACAAGCAAACAAATAAATAAATAAATAAAATTTAAAAAAAAAAAAAAAAAAAAAAAAAAAAAAAAAAAAAAAAAAAAAAAAAAAAAAAAAAAAAAAAAAAAAAAAAAAAAAAAAAAAAAAAAAAAAAAAAAAAAAAA